>JAGVVM010004052.1:0-31097 GCA_019149425.1 Psidium friedrichsthalianum
GAGTGTAGAATCTCGCATCTGCCGTCTGCATATTATGCAGTGATCTGGTGAAGGTCACGGCATACCACTGCCACAAGTACATTACAAGGGGAAACAAGGTGACTATTATGCCATGGTATGTACATTCCCTTCAACTCGGGATTTGTAATATTAGAAATACGGAGCGTTGATGATTTTTTGTATATGTAGGTCATGGATTTGCTAGTACCTAGTTTAGAAGAAGCCCTTTGGTCAACAACATCCCGACATATGTTCCCTCTCAAAGTTGACAGCTTTTACAATGTGCTCTTCTATTTCAACAACATCTTTGTAACATTCTTGAATTCTATTTCAGCTTCTGATGTTAGGTCTTTCCTTGCTACTTCAGCATTCCCTTGGAAGCAATTGCATGTATAGCCGTTGAAGCAATATCAATGCTTGAGAGCTTGCACCGTAGAGGGTAATAGATGACTAGCTTCCAATCTCATGTTTGTTACCATTTCCTTTATCGGTTGGTGAATCAGCATTTGGGTCAGCCAGACCAAGGGAAATATACGCCAGGACTGACTT
This sequence comes from Psidium friedrichsthalianum, assembly GCA_019149425.1. Classification (NCBI taxonomy): domain Eukaryota; kingdom Viridiplantae; phylum Streptophyta; class Magnoliopsida; order Myrtales; family Myrtaceae; genus Psidium; species Psidium friedrichsthalianum. The sequence continues at coordinate 550 of JAGVVM010004052.1, forward strand.
TTTGTGATGTTTCTCATGTATGCTTCTTTTCCAGGCAAGTACATCCATGGTGGCATAAACCAGATAACTTTTTGTTTGGTCCTCCAGGAACTACTAAAGAGAATAAGATTGTTTCTGACTCACCTTGGATTAGGTATCTGCAATTCCATGAATACTTCTGTGGCCTAGGCATTAGTGATGGAGAAGCAAATGCACTTCTCATCACTTTATTAGGGACCTTGCAGCTACGAGATGGCAAGATCCGTCAGGTGGTTCGCACATTAAGTACAAGCAAACTTCAGATGACGTCAGGTACAGTCAAAATGATGTTTCATATGCACATAATACATGCCTACCTGTGTAATTACTGTTTCATGAACCAAAACAAAATTTCTGCAGAGAACAATTCACTTTGCAGTGCACACGCTCAACTTGGTAGAACAAGTGGCATAAGAAACGACCTAGAGTATCTAGTTTACATGCTCGTGTATCTTATCCATGGTCATTTGCCTTGGCAAAGACATCAGGTTTTCTCCCTGCAAACCAGAGACTATTTCTTGAACCATACGCCTGTATTGGTCTTTAGAACGCCACAGTTTTTTGAGGAAGAGGATAAGGCTTTCCTCGTTTGCAAGCAAAAGATGGCCACTCCTCCGCTCACCTGTATAACAATGTCCGGACCCCTACCTGCAGTTTACTGCATTTGTGCTTAATCTGAAATTCGATGAAGAACTGAACTATGCTAGATACATTTCTCTCTTCCAGGGGATCATTGGTCCAAATCTATACTTTTGGCCTGTACACACAGATGTTGCTCAGGTGGTAGTATCCTATTCCTATGAAAAGCAATAGATGTTATCGAAATTTCTGAGTCGAGCTCATCGTCTAATCAGCCATGTCTTTCTCCTTTCATGTGACAAACCACTGCAGCTAGCATTGTAAATGATGACAATGAGCCATCACAGAGAATACGATGGGGCTGAAACTAACACAATGGATAAGCGTTTACGATGAGCATAGACCCATGAAGCAAAGGTAAGGATTCGCATCTCAGATTCACTTATTGTTTATCTGGGTTCCTTAAGGATTTTGGATAATCTTCCTCTTTCATGCAGGTACTTCTCTAATTTAGACTAGGACAACCTGCCCTGCACATTGAGAAGGGACATGAGGAGGAATGTACATCACCAGTTTGGCTTACAGTCCTCGCTCCGAGTCTTGGGCCATAGTAATGGATGATAGCGTCAGCTACACTGCTTGATTTATACTTTTTCAGGCGGCTCTCTTCTCAAGTTCCATTTGAGCGGCTTACTTCGACTTTAATGCATACCAGATCCAAAATAGTTGCATGCCGCAACCCTGATAATATATACAGGAAGAACTTTGTATTTGGCTTATTCGGAAACATAGGTACATCAACCTCCTACAGCGGGATTCTCGATTAGGACTGTCTTCACTGCTTATTTCCATATTTGAAGGAGTAGTGGACTAGGAAACAATGGTCGAAGAACTTCTACATCACTGCAGTGGCTGAGCAGGCGACCGAAGATAGTTATAATGTCCAAGGGTCGGTCCCGGAAGCTTAATTTTATTTCGATGATTCCGTAGTAATGTTATACTTCAACATTTACCAGTTTTCTTGATATACCATAGGATCCCAGAAGGTTCAGCAGGATTATCGTGTTACTGATACATTTCCTTTCAATTGGATCAAAAAGAAGTGGGCAGAAGGTTCTCACATCACTGCCATGACCACTTCAAAGAGCCAGTGGGCAATAGTTGCGTCCAATGGAACCGCTTTACCGACCAGATTCTTCTTTCTTCTTCTTCTTTCTGAGACCGCCCAATTATTCCTCGTTTCAAGATTTTCCTTTAAAGTGTCTGAACCGGAAGATTTTGCTCTGACGCAGTTTCTTGCGCTGAACTTTAAAGGCCGTAGAATTTGACTTACAGTATCCAGCCGAAGGCACTCAGGAAAGTCGAAGCAGGGCTATTAGTCACTTCGGTCGCTGCCAATCTAGATGAGGTTGTTTTTATCCTTAGTATTTGAGATCGAACACCGGCAACAAGTGTAGAGCAAGAGACACTTCAGACTTTCAAATTTCCTGATGATAGGACATCAAGGTGATTAGTCTGGCCCTTTTACCAGCATCTCTTGGTTGTGTTAGCCCTGCTTCACCAAGCACTTGTTCTCGTATTCTGCAGGAGATGCAGGCAAGGGATTACTATATTTCTTCTCTTTGCTACGGTCGAACCATTGCTTGCGCTAACAAGTATACCAGGCAATTAAGGATGTCTTGGTTAGCGACACGACGATCTCTGCATTCACAAATCATTGATCAATCCTGTACATTTGAATAGTAACCCCTTCCTAATACCATGTGGAATTAATGGTGACCTTTTGGCCATATTTGGTGGAGGAAAATTTTAGTATTCATTTTGTAACTTTTCAAGCTTAACAACAACAGACAAAAAGATTAGGCCTACATTTGGTGAATTTTGCTTTTCCTCCATGAGATGCACATTTCTTGACAAAATTTTCAGAACGCACTAGCCACCAAATCTTGTGGAGTGTTGATCTTGTATGATTGGAGTTTTAGAAACCAGACCAGCCAAACAACCAGCGAAAATATCGAATTTGTACCAGAGGTTGACCTAGGATGGACCTTATATAAGCACAAAAGCAACTAGACAAAAGTCAGGAATTTCTAGAGAAGTAGTGCGTTATCTCTCTACTGATACTTGTGATCATTTCAAGTGACATATGAAACCATCGCCCCCGGAGCGAAATTTCGGAACATCAGGAATGGAAGGAGCTGTCATTGAAGAAGTGTAAACAGAGGAAGCAACCCTTCTCTGTATGCCAAGCAGATTTTGCATCTGCTTGTTTGCTACATTGTGTTGTTTAAGCTTAATCAGTGAAAATCTTTTGAAACTAGTGATATAACTCAAGATGGTCGGTTTCCCTACGAAGAATAGTTATCATTTTAGTGCCGCTCTCAAATGTTGCCATTGGTTTTGTTTCTGGGTGCCATTCCATACTGCCATGTGTATGGTCCTCAACCAATTGGCTGCAGAGTCCACGAATTAAGGTATAATTACCACAACTACACCACGATGAATGAACATGTTACTGTCGTCTTCTATGGCCACGGCACATTCTATGGACTTTCTTGTGATGGTTGCAGCTCGTGCACGAAGCTTGCCATTGAACAGATACAAATAGATGTGCACTAGCTGTGAGCGCTCAGTTTCAACTTCAGGACTGCAAGTCGGATCCGAATACTCAATTTATTCAATTATCTAGTGGTTGGAGAAGACCATCTGTCTTTGCTACTTTACCATTGAATTTATTCATCTTCTTTGCAATGAAAGTCAGAATTTTGCTTGCTTGATAAAACACATAAGATGAAAAGGACCATTTTCGCATCAAACATTGCTTTTGAAGATATATGATTTCCAATTTAGGTGGGTCATTGATTATTTCACCTCAAGGTCTGTCCATCACAGTTTTCAGTTTCACGTTCTTAGTCATGAAGAAGGAAAACTATGGCATATATGAAGTCTAATCATAGATATACATAATGAGCGTGATGGCCATCTTTCTGCTGGTTAACCCTTCCGAGGATAGCCCATCACCATAAATCTGTTCATACAATACCAAAACCCATGCTTTATCACAGTTGCATATTAACATCCGCCCAGTCAGTTGTACCAAGCAGCATCACAGCAAATACACATGCATTCGCAGATAAAAATGGCGCTTAAGTCGAATACTATACTATATATATTATTTACCAAAACCCAATTATTCAAAGGGCAACAGAGGATCATCAAACCAACAAAATTTGCCCCTTCAACCCTTTATAACATGTCCTAGCAACCATAGACAGAAAGCAAGCCAAGAAGAAGAAGAAGAAGAAGCAGCCTACTGGCCCTGAGAACAAAGTTTGGGCATTAGATCATCTGTCATACCAACGGCCAGCACAATCTCCTCAAGCGAACTCTCTCCTGGCCCCAAGAAAAGAAAAATCAGCATAATGAAGATCACAAAAAAGACAAAGGTGCATAATAACTGAGATACAAAAGCAGAATGTCAAGCGTCATGAACACGTGCCTCGGTGTTATCATGATCGTAGCGTATCAAGAAGAGGCACCTGCAGCCCCTAATATCATGCATTCTCCTCTGAATTCCTATGACATGAGCATCATAGTAAATGGCATGATCCCTCCTCTCCTGAAGTTAAAGAAATTGTAAACGAAACAAAAAACACAAAAATGAAAAAAGAAAAAATCAGATAAGTACCTTAATAAGGACGGTAAAGTAATACAAATAAGTAACATAAATAGGTTGCATCTATAAAAACCTGGAAGCAGAGGAGAAGGTCTCCAACTTTAACCTTGTGACATTCCGAATTTTCCAGGGGGACTGAGCGTTGCCTAATACCCTTTTTGACATTAATCCATTCATCCTCCTCAGCCCCAAACCCAACAAATCTGACAAGAACTTCCTTTAAGAAATGGCAAGTTGTTATGAATTTACGCAACTACTAGGGCAAAACATAAACAGCTTGCTCGTTAAGATTCTTGTATAAACACTTACAACTTCATCTGAGCCTAGAAACCTGTGGCCAAGAAATGTATCAACATCATACCTGCATGGAGAAAAGTCTTTCAGCGACTCTCATAGTCCAGTTGAAAAGGAAACTTCCATATATTAGAACATACACAACACAAGGAATAATGAATCTAACCCCAAATTCCATGGACACAGGATTAGTTATAAATGAAATTTAGTATAGAATCACGAAATCAAGCGGTGGCTGCTGCAGTGTGAGATCAAACAGCATAAATTTTGTAACAGGAGGCAGAGTACTTTTAGATTATTAGGTTAACTTTGATGGCCATGGTATTAAATGAACAAGCAGCCTTGTCATGAGAGTACTGTTAGGCTCGCACGACATAATCGACTTTTTAGCTGATACCTGTTCACTGAGCCTTGAGACCTCATCAGATAATGTTCATGAGAGTACTGTTAGGCTCACACCAAATATTCCAGTTTTTAGCAAATAGTTATCCGTTGAGCCTTTATACCTCGAAAAATAACATTCACAATCTGATCAAGGAAACAAAAATGTTAGCTATAGAGCCTTTATTTCACACGACTGAGCTATTACCATGCCCCATCTGTTGATGACTTGGCCTCAAATTCCAGTTCTGATGAGTCTGCGATCTTTTGCCCTGCTATTGAAACAGCAACACTAATAAGGCACTCCTATTTACAATATCTGCCCTTACCAGCCAACTTCAAAACTACAAAAATGTTTGTACTGGTAATCACTAGCAAGCCAGAGAAAAATCTAAAACTAGGGCCCAAAAGGTAAATTCTGCATCTGACTTGAGAGATAACTAGATCCCCCACACGAGCTGTGCACATGCTTAGTGCGTTTTGTCTTTGTGCTTTTGTGCAAGATAGACATTGCAATTTTTCTCAAAACAATTCACAGGCATATGTATCGAAAGAAAACCATTTCCAGTATAACGGAAGTAGGAAGATTTTTATTGGAATGTGGACAAACATGAGTAGTGGAGGGTGAGGGTGACAGTTAATACCTAGTGGAGAGCAAGAGTGATGAATTGATGCATTTGTAGCCGTATTCACTTCCCAAATTATTTACATGTTCAGACTGAACTTGATAAAGTATGATTTATTTAAGTGGTATCCTTGGAAGCCACTAAAAGTAAAAAAAAAAAAAAAAAACCCATTTTCAGCTTAAAATTTAAACATGTTTCATGACTTTAGTTAATCCTAACCTGTTTGACCCAATGTTAAGTTTTCCTCTTCCTTTTTTTTTTTTCCTTTTTGGGCGGGTCAAAGACCCAATGTCCCAATGTTAAGTTAAGAAGCTGAATTACCATGAGTTCCATAGTCTAGTACTTTACATTGCTACACCCAAGCATCCTTACCTTTCTACCAGAATTTTTCAATTTGACATTAGAGTCAAGGAAAGATTTATCTGGTGATGTAAGTTATTTCTATAATTCTCACGATATAATCAAGTATAAGCAAGGTAGCTTCAGACAGAGAATATCTTCTTTACACATAAGCTGGAGATACCTGGGACAGCATTAAATGACTGTCCAACCCGCCGAATACACACGAATACAAATTCATCTAAAGGACATGTAACCTTTAGGCGTTTGAGAATTTTCATTTGTTCTATCGGTAGAGCAATTTGCTGGAATCTCGGACGCATTCTTGCCAGAATTAGGGGCAAAAATTAGTTTGGGGTGCTCTTGTTGCCACTTCTGGAACCAACTCTGGACCTAGCATGTTCACAAACACAGAGAGACACAAGCAGCAAATCAGCAATTAGATGTGAGGATAAAGAAGCTGAATACCCACAATGCAGGTGAAAAAACTCAGTACCTCCGTCCACTTTACCAAAGGCTTTCCAGCACGACCAGCAGAGCGACTGTGAGTACACGGGGACAAGACAGGTAATTAGTTACCAAATGAGAAGCAGAAGGATGAAATTCTTAGGAACCCCGCATTCATATTTAGAGAAAAGGAAACTGTTCAATTACATTTTTCAGATAGAGAGAAAGATGAGCTTAAACTTACTTGAAACTGATTGCAATTTTCTGACAAAACTCCTTACTACATGTTTCTTCTCCTGATTTTTCCAGCAATTTCTCCATTTTCTTGATCTACTTGAAAGGGTTGGCAAAAGTTATTAGCATCATAGGACTATCTTAAAGTGGATATTACACAAATAAAACATGGCCTAATTACATAAAAAGATGTGAATTTCATTGTTTCTGTTATTGTATCCTTGCTTTAACCATTCTATCCTAAACTCTCCAGTCAATTTAAACCTGCCTCCTGCCCACCCCACTCAATATCTGTCCAAGAAAGTTCCATCAGATTAAACTACATACTACAAACGAGCCTTCTTAATAGGAGTGTATTATGACATATCAAGAGCCGAAAAGGGAATCATAAAGACCAAGGCAGGGGTGTATGCAACTGCCTCGTAGGTAAAGCATTCATAGGACACTCAACTAGCATAGCAAAGAAATCGTTTCCTCTCTTTCACAACCTTCCCAGGCTCTCTGCATTGCCAATGCAAAAAATAAGCAAGGGCCTCATTCTGACCTGGCTTTTGGTGGAAATTTTAAGTTTGAAAATATGTATAAAGGGAGATGAAAAGGTTTCAACTTTAAGATGTTATCTTTCTCCATCCCATTTCAAATTATCACTTGTCAAGACAATGATTACAATCTACAACTCCTTTCCTCTCCAGCTCTTCACTGAAAACAAATATACTTATTTCCCAGTACCTCCAAACAACTCAAATATTCAACTATAAGCCCCTCAACCACTTCCCCAAAAGCCCTACGATCAGCTCACAAAATCTTTCTTCAAAAAAACAACTCAGACTAGCATATGCAGCCGCGGCCGCATAAAACGCGAAAACACAAGGGACAAACTCAGTACAGACATCAGAAATAGCCACATTACCGAAACTTCCATTCACAACACACGCAAGCCTCATTCCAAGCAAGCCCACACAAGTTTCCAGCATATTTGGAAGAACTAAGCCAATGTCTAGGGAGTTCACGATTCAAGCTTCTAACAGACCCGAACCCAGAAAAATGAATAGCTCAAGCAAGAGCCCAAAAAGAAAACCGAAAAAGATTGCATCTTTACCTCGGCATTTGTGAACCCAGAGAACACCTCCCTGCGCCTCGGACGGAGACGATCCATTTGCGCTTCAGCAGATGCGCATTTCAGAACAACCAAAACGAGAACAAGGATTTTGTCAACCTGGGATGTCCCAGTTTCCACCAATCATTTCGACAACAACTTTGTTTCCATGGGGATATGGACAGGAGTCGCTTCTTGACTATGGTGTGACTGCTGCTGATTGGGCAAGAAGATGGTGGGTGGGAATTGAAATGAAAACCCTAGGACTTTATGCAATCCCCAGGAAAGGAAGCGCCTTTACGGAGGCCAGTTTCTGGCGTGCTGGCACCGTCTCCTGAGCCTTTTTTGGCTCTTCAGCACGTTAAGGAAAGATCCACCCCCTTGTTTTCCCAGAGAAAAAAACCGGCTAAATAATTTTGAGCACATAATAAAATAATGAATATTGAAAGCATAAAGTAATAATGTAAATTCCCGTCTTAATATTTTCCAATTCATGAAATTTCTCCATTATTCCCCGCCACTTGAACCATACTACGCTATCCGTCATGACTGCTTTTAGGCATGATCTATCTCTTTACTTTTGGTTGTCTATTTTTTTCTTCATACTACATAAAATAGAAATATGATTCTAGATTTATTGCCAAATTATGCATGGAAATTATAATTATCAATTTAGACATATCTGTAGGATTAATTATTTTCTCTTCAACGAGATGTAAAACTACAGTGGAAGGATAGTTCCAAATTTCGATCCTCAATTTTGAAATTATAAATTATCCGAACTTTACCTTTAAAGATGGCAGATTTGACATCAAGCTGAATCGTTTTTTAAAGTATTCTTTTAAGGTTATGCCATGATTTGACAAAAAAAAAAACAAGTAACCTCATGAGAAATTTTTTCCTAAAGAAATGAATTTAATTTTTCATGCAATTTCTTTCGAGATGGGTTGCATTTTTAATTTGTTGCTTTTCTGTAATAACTAAAAAATAGAAATATGAAAGTATAGGAGTTGGAATAATATCACATGTAAATTGTCTATTTTATTTGAACCTTTTAGAAATAAGAAGAAATCCACTGGTACAAAGAGTCCGGACTGAGCTCGCGGCCATATCCGCTCTGCTGCTCTTCCCACCCGCAGAGCTGGAGAAGAAGAGATGGCTCGCTCTTTCTCTCTCACTTCCCCATTCTCTCCAACTCTACCTCTCCGCTCGCCTCGTCTCTGTACTCTCTCTCTCTCTCTCTGACTGTATGTACGGTTCTGTGTGTGTGTGTGTTTGTGGGAGGTGGGTAGGTGTGGGTACTACTGCAATGTAGGTGTAATGCCGTGTTTGAGCGTGCGTGTATACGTAGAAGCATGTATGTGTGGTTCTTTGCAATCTTGAAGCCAACAGATGGCGGTTTCTCATTGCGGCATTGCTTCGAACAGGTCGTGTGCCATTACTCCGAGCAAGTGCTTCGCAAGGCGTCTTTTTGTCAGACCCAAGGCCTCGAGTTCTCAATGTTTCTGTACCCTCTCGCTCTCCGAACCCGCGGTCTCGGACACTTCCAGCTCCGTGAGGTACGTGTTTTTTTTTTTTTTTTGCTTTTCTGCTTTTTTCTCTCTGGGTGCTGAAATGATTGCCCAATTGGTTTCTTTGGATTCGTTTGGTGGTTTTGGCTTCATTGCTTTGATGCCTAATTGATTTCTTTGGGTTCGTTTGCGGTTTTCGCTTCGTTGCTTTGATTTGGCTCGACTTCGGAGTGTGATTGAGTGCAGAGTAGTGTAGCCCATTAATGCTCATTGAGTTGCCTTACAGGAAAAGGATGGTTTCTGGAGTTCAGCCCACAGGTTCCATTCACCTCGGGAATTACCTTGGCGCCATTAAAAATTGGATTGAGCTTCAGGTTGATGTCGGTTTTCCTGTAAAGTTGTGATCGATACTTGTTATTTCTTCATTTATTCACTCCTGGTTTCGATGCTGCAGAATGCATATGACACGCTCTTTTTCATTGTGGACCTTCACGCGGTATGTTTTTGTTTCGTTCATAGTTTTCTTGAGTTGATGATTATTAAAGAATATAAGGGTACTGGGTGATTTGTCCTTCTTACTATTTGCATCAACTGCGACTGAGAGAACAGCAAGTCAATTGATGTTTTCCTGTCGTAAAACTGACTGTGAAGGACAGCCCTCAGCAGCATTATCTTTCCTGATATGCATGAGGTTTATATTCTGGGAAAAGGTCCCATTTCAATCAGATCACCGATATAGTTGCTCTTTTTCCAATAAGCTAGTGAACTAGGTCGTGCCAGATCATGTAGATTCATTATGCTATGCAAGACAAAACGTGCACCTTAATATTCTGAAAAAGACATCATTAGTGGTTCATGAATGCTGCCTCGCTGACCAACGCTGAATAGACAGAGACTGTGGTTTTATATTTGGAGAAATTGGGTAGATAGTGGGTGATTCACTTGAAGGAGTTAGACATGGAGTATCACGGGCAAGTTTACATCAGATCTAGGAGAATTCTCTTCCAGACAATATATCAGCATTGTGTTATATTTCTGATGTTAGCAGTGAAGTAAACTCACTGGTGGGCATAGGGTGCTGATGGGGCTTCTTCCTGATTGTTCACCGGGTGTCTGACAAATTCCCTCTTAAAATCAATTCCTTTGGTAAGTAGCCTAAAAATAGTTAATGCACTTTTTCATCATTTTAAGAACTATCATGTCTCCCTAGTCCTGAACCGTTAGGTACTTAATATTAATGTCAAGCTTCCACCTTCTTACCACCAATCTTCTCCAACATGATTACGAAATATCTACTTCATCTGAGTCATGTAAGTACTTGGTATAGAAGGAGATTTTTTTAGACTCCATCTGGAAAGGAGGAAATTGATTTGGAAGACATGTTACTTCATGAAGGATGTCCTCTTCTACCCATTCGAGTGGGAGTATAAAAAATGTGATTTTCACTCTCCCTGCTTTTGGATTTACGTGGATATTTTCTCATTGAAACCTCATTTTTCAGGTGATTTTCTTGTAATTTTTTTTTCCTTATTTGGCATGGATATAGGTGTTTATTCACCTTATAGGTCAATAGAAGATGTCTCTATCAGCTGGTTTTAGGCTTCTAAAAAAGCTATCTAACGGACTATAATTTAATTATCAGCGAATGACACTTAAAAATTCAGAAGCTATATTCATGAGGACATGTCATACGCCGTAAACTTATAGGTCAGCCAAGCTCTGGCCCTTGGAGTGAGTTTTTTCTACAAGCTCTAGTCCTTGGGCTAATCTTTTTCTACATGCATAAATTTTTGGAGGCATTTTTTCACCCTTCATTTCTACTCAATCTAATAGAGGCGTGTATCCTGTGCTTGTACTTCAAATTCTTTGTTATTGGAGTCTTGAGGCAGTTTTTACCTCTAGCCTATCATATAACTACATGCTATTGCCGTTGGAGTGATTTATATTTGGTCCTGACATTTCTTTCAGTATTTGTCCTGTCTTATACCATTTTCTTTACCCTGTTGGACAAGAGCAAGTGATAGGGTTAAGTATTCTCATGCAGTGCAATAAGTATATTCATTCAGTGCAATAACACTAAGAAGGAAAAAAATAACTGGTGAAGGGGCAGGCTTCTTTATCAGACATGGATGGGCTTGGACAAAAACATCAGGCCAGACATGGGCCTTGTTGGGGCTAGGTGAACATGAATTCCTCAACATCATGCCAGAGCCTTCATAGGCCCGCCGATTGGTCATATCTAAAGTATTGTGTTCATGCCGATATCTTTGCGCAGTTTACGATCTTTTGATCCTAATGAGATATCTTAAGATCCAAATGTAAGAATTAGAATGCGCGGGATGGAAAGGAAAATTCTAAGTTGCTTTCTACTCAGGCAGGCAAAAACTTTGAACCAGATATGGGAATAAATATTCCCAAAGTTTTGCAAAATGCCTCCTAATGCCTGTGTAGACTGGCTTTAAGTACCTTTGTTGGACATTGTTATTTACAGATAACGCTACCGTATGAGACACAAGAACTATCTAAGGCCACTAGAGATACAGCAGCTATATATTTGGCATGTGGTGTTGACTCTTCCAAGGTAGTTTTTCTCCCTCCCTTCTTTGAAGCATTCTCTGAATTAGAGGAACGGGCATCAATTATCTGCACACCCATTGTACCTTTGATAGCATATGACTTAAATTGTCACATCGCATACAGGCTTCTGTGTTTGTGCAATCTCATGTCCGTGCTCATGTGGAGTTGATGTGGTTACTGAGTTCGGCTACACCAATTGGTTGGCTCAATAGAATGATCCAGTTTAAAGAGAAATCTCGCAAGGCGGTGCGTTTTAATTGTACGGAAGCTTCATCCTCCTTGATATATTCTCCTTTACCTTTTACCTTTATAGCACGTTGTGCATGAATTTGCTAGTCTTTTACTTATACTGGTCCATTGCTGATGTTATGGTCATTCTTCTTAAGAACCATTGAGCATCCTGGTTGATTAGCCTGACAAAGGACTGGCAAGTTTGAGTATTAAGGAAGGAAGTTCTTCATGCAATGTAATGGAGGGAAAAGTGTCATCTTTTTCCCCCTTTTGTAAGGAACTAATGTTAAGCTTCTGCAGTGAAGTACTAAATTGTGTGCCTTTAATTGACTTTTGTCAAGTATAAGCCCTTACTCCTTTGGGCAATAGGCTCTTGTAATCTCTTTGAAGTCTGAGCCATGAGATCAATCACTTGCAACAATTTTACATATAAATTCCCTGAAAAATGTAATGATTCATCTACTAGATGATATGTATGTAATGGTGTAGCTCCATTGGTAAAATTTCATAAATCTAGATAAATCCCAATGACCATACATGTGACAGCAACTTGTAGGTTTTGAGATAAATGTTAAGCAGACTCAATGAAACCTAATTGGTATATATCCTATTTTTGCTGTTGTATGCTACTTTTATGTGTTATTAGTTAACATAAGTATTTTCAACTTTAATTTTGACTTTACAGGGTGACGAAAATGTTGGTGTTGCTCTATTGACTTATCCAGTTCTTATGGCTTCTGACATTCTCCTATACCAGGTTAAAAAACAGGGACTATATTGTTTCCTATTTGCATATTACATGAATTACAATTCAATAGAATTTTTTTCAGTTGTCTGTGAGAAATGTCTATTCTCTTCTATATTTCTTTTATGGCTCCTCTTGTTGAGTGCTTGTGGCGTTTGTTTGCTTTTAGAATCGTCAGTGATCATTAGTTCAGAACATTCTTATAAGCTTCACGATCGGGGACAATTTTGCAGTCTGACTTCGTCCCTGTTGGTGAAGACCAGAAGCAACATCTGGAATTGACCCGTGAGCTAGCTGAACGTGTTAACTACTTATATGGAGGAAGGAAGTGGAAGAAATTGGGAGGGTGAGGATCTCTATTTTTGCGCCTTGATACTTTTGGAAATTGTGGATGTGCCTTCCATTCAGATTTTGATCCTTCATTGTCCTCACTGTTTGTCACAGGAAGGGAGGAATGATTTTCAAGGTAAGTTTCATTCTGAATGATGAATGCAGGCTCAGCTCAATATTGAGGGTTCAACCTGCAGTATTTGCTATTCCTCATGTAGGTTCCAGAGCCCCTTATCCCTCCAGCTGGAGCAAGAGTTATGTCGCTTACTGATGGTCTTTCCAAGGTCATGAAACCTTCTATATACTCCAAAAAACCTTTGATTCAATATTTCTGCCAGTATAGTTTTCAGTTTGTTAAACAATAAATTTATGGACACTCTATTTCATGGGATTGAAGGAAGAAGACTCTCTCAACATGACAGATACATGGGCTTCATTCTTGCAGATGTCAAAATCTTCACCCTCTGATCAGTCACGGATCAATCTTCTTGATTCAAAAGATGTGAGTTTCCCTTTGATAATGTTGCAATAATTTAATTTGTTGGCTACATATGATGACATTGTGTGTGGCTGGTAACTGCCTTATGCATCTTAGATCTGTGATCAGATAAATTTGAAGGTGCATTGATTTTTTGGTCATTCTCTTATCCTTTTTTTTTTTTTTGGTTGGGTTTCTTCTTCTTCTTTTTCCAATTTCCACATGTTGCATGTCAATCTGAAGAGGAGATAGCACTTTTAGACATAAGCATAGTGATGAACATACAAAACAGCTACCACCCTTAAGATGGGGAAGTGGCATGTCAGATTGCATTCAACTGACTTATTGCATGTGTATTGTGACTTTTTGCCATCAGAGCTATCTTGTTGAGCACTGCCTTTTTAACTTATTGCCGTAGGAACCATCTTGCTGTGCTTATCGAAACCTAGGGAAATTTGATTTTCATCTATATTTTATCAATACGTTCTTTTGTCTAAAATAATTCATATCAGCTTAATGCTAGTATTTTTTTTTTTTTTAGTCAGGCTACTGAATGTTCGTAGTTTGCTAATGCAGGTTGTTGAAAGATAAATTTGATGTGTTTGTTTCTCACCTTTTTTTGGCCATCCTTGAGTTCAATTATTTGTCTTGTAGGTGATAGCAAACAAGATCAAACGTTGCAAAACTGACTCATTTACCGGGTTGATACTATACTCCTTCAACTTTCAACATTTCTGTTGTATCGATGCTCTCGGATAGTGAGATATATGTTGTCAAAATTTGGAATGTAAACATACAAGTTTTTCTGTCATTCATCTATATCATGATATCCTCCTAGTATTCTGTCCGCTGATCTTTCCATCTGCATTTTCTTGTTATCGCACAGTTTGGAATTTGATAATCCTGACAGGCCAGAATGCAATAATCTACTTTCAATATTCCAGCTCGTTTCAGGAAAAACCAAAGAGGTAATGCAATTAGAGATGTTACTGTTAACTTTATCAGTCATTGCTGTGTACTATGGTATTGCATTTTCCATTCTCTTGAGGACTTAACAGTGGCTCTTAAGCTCTTTTAGATACACTGCATCAGAAAGTTTAACTAGCATGTATCATACCACAGGAAGTTGCAAAAGAATGCCAGGACATGAATTGGGGCTCGTTTAAGCCCTCATTACGGATGCCTTAATTGATCATCTGCATCCCATTCAGGTTTGTACTTCATATATTTGTCTTTTTAGATGATCCTGGTAACTTCAGGAGAATATTACAAATCTTACATTATTAATTTTTAGTGGTGGCAAAGTCTTATTTTCCTTATTTGACAACTGAAATTTCACGTGTGACAGTCAACAGTGCTTACTTTTCTTGTGCTTGAGTATACTCTGCATGGTAAGCTTGCCAAATAGTTGATAGTCCATCCTCTCTTGGTCATTTACAGGTCCGCTACGAGGAATTGATGTCTGATTCAGCTTACTTGGATGGTGTATTGGCAGAAGGTGCTGCAAGAGCAACAGAAATAGCAGATGCTACTCTTAGTAATGTCTATCAAGCAATGGGATTCTTGCGGAGATGAGAAGACTTTGATACATTAATAAGTTTAATGAGTACACCGCTTGGTAGATAACACTCCAAGCTCACTTCTACATGATTACCAACATAAGTTTTCAGATGATTCTTTTCAGTAATTTCTTGACTGAGGAAAAGCAATATATCCGGCAAAGGCTGTCATACATCCATTGATGTGCTAAGAAAGGTGAATCCTTGTAATATGTGGGTTCAAATTGCTTGCATTCATAATTTTCTTGTTAATTCTCTTTCGACCATGTTGTATGACATTGGATCTTTCATTCTTCATAAATATGAAGCTTTTGTGGTTCAAAAACTTTATTTAATTCTCTTTCGACTGCGTTGTATAACATTGGATCTTGTCATTCTTCATAAATATGAAGCTTTTGTGGTTGAAGAACTTTATTTAACTCTTGCCGCAATGTTCTACCTTTCTGGTTGTGAGCAGATTCCCAGTTGTCCAAGTGTTATATGCGTTGTAAACTAAAATTCTAAATTTGGGACTTGCAATTGTAAATGGTTTATTGGATCGACTCAGCCTGCGTTAGGGACAAAACAATCACTTGCACATACAGCTCTTCAGTTGATTATATGACCTAATCAGATTAACATCGGCTTTACGATGATGTAGATGTGGGGAATTTGAATGTCATATGGTTAGGACCGCATAGAAGAGAAGTTTAGGCTGCGTATGGTAACGTTTCTGTTCGTAGAACAACTTTTGGAAAAGAAACATTTTTTTCCATTTCTATTCTCGGTAACGATTTTTAGGAACAGAAACGCGTTTGGTAACCGTATAAAATTTCTATTCTTAGAACAAAAAAAGAATAGAAATGTATCTGGTAATTGCAAAGAAACTATGTTCATAATTTTACTCTTTGTGAATGATTCGATTTCTCAATTAATTTTTATTATTTCGATTTTTTATTTTTACTTTTTTTAATTGCTTTCTTTAACTTTTTTATTTTAATTGTCTTTATTTTTTTACTATTTCGATTTTTAATTATTTTTTTTATTTTATTTAAAAAATTATTTTATTTTTTATATTTGATTTTTAATTTTTTATTTTTTATTTCGTTTTATTTTATTTTATTTTATTTGATTTTATTCGGAATTTTTTTTATTTATTATTTTATTTTATTTAAAAAAATATTTTATTGTTTAATTTCTTTAATATTTTTTTTTTTTCAAAAATTTATTTTTATTTTAAATTATTTTTATTCTTTAATTATTTTATTTTTAATTACTTTCAAGAAAGTGTTCCCAATTGTTTTTAAAAAATGTTTCAAATGTGTTTCGAAAAAGTGTTCGAGAACATAGAAGTAGTTTTTTTGTTTTTTTTTTGCTCCAAAAATGTTAAAGGTGTTTCCGGAACACTTTATGAACACTTTTTTACCATTCGTGTTTTTGTTAAAAGTGTTTCTGCCTTAGAAACAGAAACACTTTTTCTAGAGCCTTACCATGCCCAGCCTAGACTATTTGAGCACAATTCCTTTGCAAAAACTTAGATGGCTATGTTCAAAAGTTGCTTCTCATTCGATGAATGATATGCAGTTAAACTACATGCAGGAGGCAGAGAAACTGAACTAGGATGCAGAACGACGAAGACAATCATTAGCCTGATGAAAAGGAAAAAAGAGAAAGGGAGAAAGCACAAAAGAGGCCTCAAAAGTGTAAAGTGAAAGATGGTGTTCTATCAAGGGGATCAATCATGTGTATGTGGAGTGCATGCGGGGGGGTCTACCACTTAGGAATGGACTTCTGCTAGTAATGATGTGAATGACGAATTTCATATCCAATGAACTCTTCAACAAAGTATCAATTCATCCAAAGAATTATGGTTTAGTACTTTGTTCAACATTGTTGCTCAGCACACCAAAGAAAAAAAGCTGGCATCCCACCTACCCAAAAGATGCAGACTCCCTTAGCTCGCCGAAAAATGTGCATGCACGATTGAGAGAGAGAGAGAGAGAGAGTCTTGATCTGTGCTCAAGACGAAAAAAGTGTGATGGTGCTCTCACTCTGTACTTGCCGAGCATGCATGGAAAGAGTGAATATTCAAGCACTTTCAGATCATCAGAATAGTTACAATCTGTTAAAGAGAACAAGCTCCCAATGTCCTACATAAGTAGGCAAACTGCAAAGGATAAAGACTGCCATTTGTTAGAAATTTTGAAACAGAAGTCAGCCTGCTTTGCACCGGGACACCAAGTAAGAAAGTTTGAGAAAGTGGACCCTTCAAGCGACTTTTACGGATTCCTCAAAATGGACAAACTGAAATGATTGCTGCCAAGCGTTAACGCTATCTCCCGGGATCGGCGCAAGTCAAAGGCATTTGGAACTTGGATGCATCGTATGTGCCTAAACAGCTCGTTTGTTAATTCAGATGCAGAATAGAGAATATATCTGTGTCTCTGTCATGGCATTATCAGGACTCCGGCCCTGTGCTATTTGAGCCATTGCTAGAGATGAAGAAAGAGCAAAAATTTGGTTGAGAGCATTCCATTGAACTGCCCTCTCTTATTTTCATTCAATTTGGAAGGATAAATAGCTGGGTGAGCTGTATAGCTCTAATCATTCAAGTCAGAAGGTATGTGAGGCCAAGAAGTTTGTATGCTGTATTGATACCTAGTACATCAACAGAATGATTCTTCTAAATAATTTCCTCTGTTCAAGTTTTGGGTTTGAACAAGCATGATTAATTCGTTGTGGTTCCAGCTAAACAAGAAACAAGCTGTCTTGTCCCTAAGTCATGAATCAGGGATGTGACAACAACCACCAAGTGTAGTCCACGTATTGTTAATTGCGCATGTAAACTTGCTACCCTTTTCTAATGCGGCTTCAGTTCTCAGGCATCCGGAATCTCCATTGCCACTGCCTCTTGCTGCTCTGGCACGCGGTCCACTCGAGTTGAAGTGAAAGCTGAAAGAAGCCTCCGCTGTACATTCCCACTGAAGCATTGGTTGTGATAAAACAAGGTTTTCTTGCAATGTATCGTATGGTGGTTCTTCCCTTAATTGGTAGCAGAGTTGGAGAATCTTCACAGGCCTTAAAGTCAATCTGCTTTTGCTGATGCCGGCAACACGCTTCTATTTCAGTCAATTTCCGAAGCAAAGTAATGAGAAAGGTTTGAGACTGAAACTGATTAATTTTATGTTTCAAGTGCTCGCACAACCATGATGACGACGGATTGTTTTCGGAAGGATTGTGAGAGTACTTCACTTTTCATTCATTTTTTCTGATAAACTGAGTTTCCCGAAACTTAAATATGTATTTCTCATGCTCTTTTTCGTTAGGTTGTCATCATCTAAATAGTACAAATGGAGGTTCATTCTCATTTATGCAGAATGCCTGCCATGGAAAAAGAAGGTGCTTAGGAAACAATAAGACCGATGCAGGAGGGTCAAACGATAAGAACTTGGACCTGAGGCTCGGTCCTCTGGAGAAAATTTTATTCAAGGAGCAAAAGGGTTTTGAAGACACTGTAACTCAAACCAAGAGATACAAAGCTCTTGCATAAACACCCCTGGCGAAGCCCCCTTGACTGACCGAAAGATGAGGAACTGCTGATAGCAGACATGCTGGCCTGACAAAACAACTTTGCTCTTCGGAGAGTGATCAGAACTGAAGATGCAACCCAGTTCTTCATACAAAAGTCTCTTTGACCTCCTCGCTGAATGTGACGGTCACAAAATCTGCACGAGGAGAGTGTCTTTAATGAAGCAGACTTTCTCCATCTAACAATGAAGCCCTTTCAAGTCCTGTTATTCTGCCGGGACACTCTCCCAAAAGGCATTTTGCTAAGCTTGCCTTACCATTCTCCCTTGTTCCTACTCTTATAAGCTAAAAATATGGGGGTAGCTTGGCACGGAATTGGAAAAACTTTAGTTTGAAAAGAAAGAAAAAATGAATGAGCATGCCTTGGGTATTTAGGTCTTCTCTCTCATAAAGGATCAAGAGAAATGTAGCAAAAATGAAGATGGATCTCCCAAAATATAAAAAGGATGTCGTACGATTTGATTGCAATTAAGTGTGCAATTTATCGGTGAGAAAACGTGTAAAAGAACTCTCTCCAGGGTAAGAATATGGCACTAGCTCATTTGGTACCATGCAAAATCGGCACATTCCTCAGGGTCCAAAGATGCAACATATCCATATCTGTGAACTGTTTTGGTGACCCAACTTGAGTATATTGGTCCTTCGTTTGCAGAATTCCGCCCGGTCCAGTCATTGGGTGGCCGCCAATAGGTTCCTTCAGGAAAAACATTGCAAACAACTTGTGCGGGCAAACTCCTGAGTTGCCATCGAGTAAATTTGGGAAGCAGGACAATGGTGAACGTCAATCAGAAGATCCAAACCAGCACATGTTTGTAAAGATCTACATGGATGGATTCCCAATAGGAAGAAAACTGAACCTCAAAGCCTATGACAGTTATGAGAAGCTCTCTGTTGCCATTTATGAACTCTTTAGAGGCCTTCCTGCTGGTAAAACCTCAAACTCCATGCATCTTAGTCGAAGAATGGTATTTGGTTAATGAGTTACCACTTGAGTATCTGTCCTCTCCTCTTGAAGAGGAACATGACACAAGTCATGCTAAGTTTTTAATGTCCTAACCTCTCACTTTTCAGCTCATAGCGCTACAAGTGATGAGAGTAATGCCGAGAGAGAGGACAGGAATGCTGAAAATGGGGAATGCACTCTAGTTTATGAGGATAATGAAGGAGACAGGATGCTTGTTGGCGATGTGCCGTGGAAGTAAGCACTCTTCCTTTTTTTAGTGTTCATATCAACAAATAATCTGCATCACATTTGTTGAGCATAGTTTGGTAACTCAACGAAGGAACATACAGCAACAACGCCTTTGAAAAGCTTCAAAGCTGCTCATAACTGATCATCTTTCCTAATTCAGGTTTCTTCATACTATTTACTTGAATTTGCATCAAACTAAAAATGATTCAAACTAGTTTCGTAGTCATCACAATCACCCAATTACATAAAAGTTCTCTCCCAAGACAATCTCATTATTCTCTCGTAGTATGTTCGTATCTACTGCCAAGAGGCTGTGCATCTTGAAGAGCTCGGGCCACACAGCTTCCCCGCCAAGTGAGTTCCTTTTTCAGGTTCTTCTTGAACTTACCATAATAGGGTTGTCTTCGTTCTCCTCGGGTAAAGACGGTTTCTGTTTGTCTTTCAGTTGTAAGCAGTGACCAAGAAAACACACCTCTTGATTCAGCAGCAACAACTGCAAAATGAGGGAGACCTTGAGCTGAACATCAGAAGTTCACAAATTCAAGGACTTATATATTATGCTTCCTACTATATTTCTTTTTTCTTTTTTTGGACTATCCGTAAAGCTAATCTATATATTTGTGTGTTATTAGTTCTTGTCCAGCTATTTGGACATAGCAGACGCAATAGTTTAGTAGGACTTATCAGCTGAAGCATGTATGTAATTACAAGTAGTTTGTTATCTGCTACAAATAAAATTCCACTCGGCAGAATGGATTTCAGTGTTTATATCTCAACTTGGTTTCGTGTCTTCATTCCCATTCTTTTTCGGCTCTTCCTCGGTAAAGATAATTCAATCGCGTTTAGCATATAACAAATTCCATCTCCGGTGCAATTCGTGTTAATTCTAGAATGTATGTTCCACCTAAAACGGATGCTTCCATCATGTTTTGAATTTTCATGGACGTTTGGTGAACCTAAGCAGTCAGTTTCTTTATCAAATTCACTTCTTTCAGAAGAAAATCCGGGCGTCTTGTTGACCCAGGCACCTGTTTAATTCTCTCTTTCTAGAAACCCTTTTGTCAGCAGGAAAATTTTCACTTGCCATTCTCCTTTCCTAGTGTTTTTCAAGGTTTAATTTCTGATAACTAAAGATTTCTATTGCATGAGTAACAATTTCTTGCCCCTGCTATAGTTTCCTCCTTCACTTGGTTCTTCACATTTTACACATCCAAGCTGGAGTTCTTCTTAAAGAAATGGTGAATTTATGGTATTATGGACATGGAGATTTGAGATAATTGTTCGAAAAATCTTAAACCTATTAATATGGCGGACAATTCAGTCATAAATCTTTCAATTGTACCAATTTAATTCTAAACATTTTGATAATTTGCCAATTCAATCCTAAACTTTTCAATTGTGCGAATTAGTTCTAAATATTTTGACGACCGATTTAGTCCTAAACCTTTTGAAGTGTTGCAAATTTAGTCCTAAACATATTAATTGGACAATTAGGCGAAAGAATTACATTGATCAATTACCGGAAAGTTTATGACTAAATTGGCAAATAATCAAAAGGTTTATGACTGAATTGGCATCATTGAAAAGTTTATGGCTGAATTAGTAAATCGTTAAAAGGTTTATAACTAAATTAGCACAATTGAAAGGTTTATGACTAAATTGGCCGCTATATCATATGTTTAGGACTTTTTTAGATAATTTTTCCTCAGAGATTTCGTGGCAAGACTCTTCCCTTCTTTTAATAATCAAAGACAGGCCCACCAGACTCAATGCTGAGATGAGCAAATTTGGGGAAAGAAACAAGAAATTTTGGGAGGTATATAATTCCATCCCTGTCTTTGACACAGAGCAGAGGACATTGACTAGCAAAGCTAGGAAAGATCATGCCTGTGTTCAAATGGACAACATTTAAAAACATAAACCAGCCGCCAAAGTCAGCTTGCATTCAAAAAGGGCATAAAGAGATTCAAAGTTGATTAGATCATTTAGTCCACGAGAAACAACTGCTGCTCCTTTGTTTTTCTTTTTCCGTCCCCCTTCAATTATTAAAAATATTTTGGGCCACAAAAAAATTTAATTTAGAAACTATGAGAATGATTGAACCTTCCTATCACTTTAAGATTATGCTTTTTTGCTCAATTGATCTTTGTCTTTGTCTTTGCATCAACTGCCTAAATCCATTGACTGCTTTTTGGCTCTGAAATCATTTGGCCTGGAAGAATGGCTTAAGTTTGAGACTTTACTTTTCTTTTCGTATTTTCATAATTTTTGTCACATTATTATGAAAATGAGATATCAAATGCCAAATTTCATTCCTTTTGTGACCCTCCCAAAACCTTTGATCAGCTTAAGATACTGTGAGAACCAATATTGTTTAAGTAAAGATTGATGATAAGAAGACAGGGCAATGTATTAGGCCCCGATTAATGCAAGTACATGAGAAATTGGGACTAGATAAGGACGATAGGAACGCGCCAACACTTGAGGGGCCAGTCGAGTAGGGGACACGTGTCACCACTCAGTGACACGTTTCAAGCAAAGAGGACATGTGGCTGGCCACGTGTCAGACGTGGCACAAACGGTGACACGTGGCAATGCATGCGCAATACATGGTGGACACACGTTACACATGCATGGTCCGCGGAGGACATGCCAACCGATCTAAGTTGACGGGTCTTCAACTGCTTCTCCCATATAAATCTCTAACGTCAGTTCATTTCATCATTCGATCATTAGAACATTTACTATTACACGCCCCTACTACCGTCCACGTCCGCTCCTCTGCCACCAATCACACCCAAGCCCTATTGTTGTACGCATCTTTATTCCTTCATTAGACACCTTGAACTCTCCCATCATCGTCATTAGTCCATCGTTAAGAAATTAAGGCAAATAGATTTCTAACTTTTATAGTTTGTTTGGATTGACATTGGAATCATACGTCAATGATTGAAAATATAAATTGTATTATTGACCCTTGCCTAATATGCATGATAATATTGAATTCCTGAATGAATCACCCAAAAAAGGGTGTCCACAGAAGTGAGATTATACTATGTGTGCATAACATGGCATTTCATCATGGGAAAAGTATCTCGTCATACTACTACCGACAATGCCCCGTGGAGCTCGAGGGAATTCAGGATGCCTTTGATGATACTGATGTTGGAGAATGCTCTTGCACTTCGTGCAAACTGGAATGCCTCTTGATGAAGATATGCCATGGTTGTTTTATCCATGAGGATGGTCTCTATGTGAGCCAATGTTGCATACTAGTACTCGAAAGAAACTCATTCATTAATTATCTCTCATTTGCATGATGAATTGAGAATTGTAGATGTCATGTTCTAATTTCAATGAATACATCTGTTGGGTTAGATTTACATTTACGGGTATTAGCTCACTATTGTTCAATTATGGTTTTCAAATAGTAATAATGCCTCGAGTTAGCCTGGCTACTCCAACTCTCTACTAGGGTGTTCCTCGAGAGTGTATTTCCTCTTGGGAGGACCATGTGGATGCAAATCACCACGAAGTCAAGTTTAAGAAGCTAGTGAGTACGTTAGCAGTGGAGGAAGGCATGTGTTCTACCCCAATTCTATGTCGTTTTGTGGCCTTATACATCGCTGGGGATGATGACGAACACTTGGGCCCATCGGTAACAATGATGCAGAGGGCGGATAGGTTCAACTATAGGTAGTGTGATAGGGATAGGATTTTGTGTTTTGACTGTACAACGGAGTGGATTTTCGAGGGACTAACGCAAATTTTGATGTAAGACATCTATGTGACAGTCAATTGTGGTGATTGTTTTGGTATCCCGCATCCCAAGGAGTTAAATAGTACTGAGCTCTAAATATATGGAATGAAAGATCGGGTTGAAATCTGAATATTGTTGATATCTTTGTTGATTTAGTGTATGTGGTTAGTTGAACTCTTGAATGGACATACCCTATTAGGCGTGCTTGCCAATTATTAGGGTGTTGGTTATATTCCGTGCACTTCTTTTGTATAGCTGTCCTAATTGTTTTAATTAATCTTCCATATACAATGAAATATTAAAGAAGAATGCATGGTTAGTAAGCCTTAAAGTGCGGCAGACTATGACGTCACGTTGAGTTGGCATCGGAGCAGGACTTTGGAGTGATAAGGTATGCTAGAGGATGAAGTACTTAGTAGGCATGTTTGTGATGAAACATACAAGTGCATGTGTTTGTGATTGTCTCTGATTGGCAATAGCGAATGCCACTTATTTTGACTAATAGTAACTGAATTAACTCCTGATGAAGGATGAAACATTGATTTCTGCTAACCATCATGCAGAAAACTCAAGAAAATAGTGAGATCAAATGGATATGAAAGAACAACTGATGAGGCTATAAGAAATGATCTTTGTATAGGTGGAATCCTGCATGCACTTGTTACTGTAGGGAACTCAAAGCAAGAGCAAACTCGACAACAAGCCGCTACAAATGCTGAGACTGGCAAACGTCATATACAGGAACTGCTGGAACGGTTCCCAAGGCTGAAGCCAAGCGGATTCGCTGGATCAGGAAAGCCAGACGAAGTCGAAAGACGGGCTAAAGGTATGGAAAGAATTTTCAAAGTATTAAATTGTAGCGAGGCTAAGAAATTTGCTCTTGTTGAGTACCAATTAGAAGGACTTGTTGAGTACCAGTTAGAAGGAAATGCTAAACATTGGTGGGGAGCAATGAGGACAATTATGTTTTCCGCTGGTACAAAAGTAATTGGAATAAATTTATGGAAGCATTTAACAAAAATTACTTCTCAGACTGTACTCGAAAACAGAAAATGGAAGAGTTTATAAGATTAACTCAAGGGAGCACGTCTGTAGATGAGTACGAGGCTAAGTTTTCAGAATTATCCAGGTATGCACATAGGTTGGTAGAAAATGTTGAGGACAAGGCTAGACAATTCATAAACAAATTAAGAAATGATATCTGCAAACCCTTAGTATCTCTTGATATAAGAGTCTATACTACCCTCTATGGACAAGCTCAACTAGTTGAGCAAGCATTGGTGAAGTAAAAGAAAGAAATAGAATCACAGGGTAGGTTTAGTCGCTATATTCCCTAGGATAATTTTCGACCTAACAACAAACCTAATCCATTTGGTGGACGTCCATTCACTACTAATAAGAGTATTGGTGGAATTCCAAGGGAAGTGAACCCTAGATATCCCGAAGAGGAAAGACAATACTCAAATCAAGTTTGTCGCACCTGTGGTAGGGTACATGGGAATATGCCATGTCCAACGTGGTGAAGGTGTTTCCGATATGGACAGACGAGTCACCTATCGCAAAACTATCCATGAAATTTCCAACCATAGAGAAATAGCCAACCCCAAATGATGACAAATGCAACATCTTCTCAAGGAAGTAACCAATGATTGCCAGCTCAGGCAAAGGTCTACGCAGTCACTTTGGAAGAGGCAAAAATTTCTGAGGTTGTGATAGTAGGTACAATCTCTGTAAATAATTGCAAAGCTTATGCATTATTTGATACATGTGCAACATATTCATTTGTCTCGTTAATGTGAGTACAGACAAATAATTTAAGTACAAAACTCATGGACGTACCACTTAATCTTGTAGCGCCTTTGAAGGATGTTGTCCTATCCACAATAATGTGTGAGGACATCAGGATGGAGATAGCTAGACGAGAACTAATAATAGACCTAGTAGTTGTGGTTATGTATGACTTTGATGTTATCTTAATGATAAATTGGCTTCATAGGCAAAGATCCAAGGTGAATTGTTTTAGAAAAGTAATACAGTTAAATCTACTTGACCAGCCCAATTATGAATTTATTGAAAACTGTGCGAGCTACACAAAAATACTTATATCAGCTCTGGAAGCGCATCAATTACTTGAGGATGGATGTATGGGTTATTTGGTAGTTGTCAAGGACAAAGGAAAAGAAAGCGCCAAATTTAAGGAAATACCCATAGTAAGAAAATTTCCTAATGTGTTTCCAGAAGAATTACCATGATTACCTCCCGAGTGTGCGATTCAGTTTGTGATTGAATTAGCACCTAAAACAGAACCAATCTCAAAGGCTCTGTATAGAATGGCATTGATAGAGCTGAAGGAACTAAAATTACAATTACATGAATTATTGGATAGATGATTTATTCAACCAAGTACATCACCATGGGTTGCACTAATACTATTCGTAAGGAAAAGGATGGATCCTTACGAATGTGTATAGACTATAGGCAACTGCATAAGGTATCCATTAAGAATAAATATCCGCTCCCTAGGATCAACAATTTATTCAATCAATTGCAAGAAGCGTCTGTGTTCTCAAGGATTTAATTTGAGATCAAGATACCATCGGTTAAAAATTAAGAATGAGGATATATCTAAAATGGCATTTCGAACTCATTGTGGACACTATGAGTTCTTAATCATGTCATTTGGGTTGAATAATGCACCCACGGCATTCATGAACTTAATGAATAGGGTATTCAAGCCATTCTTAGATCAATTTGTGATAGTGTACATTGATGACATCTTTAGTCTATTCAAAGGAACCTATAGAGTATGAAGAACATTTGAGGATAGTCTTGCATACTCTAAGAAAACACAAATTGTATGCCAAATTTAGTAAATGTGAATTTTGGCTAAATGAAGTTAGCTTAGCAGGACATGTTGTATCTAGCCAAGGAATATCTATGGATGGAGCTAAGATTAAGGCTGTGATCAAATGGTCAAGACCTACAACAATAACCGAAATCTAAAGTTTCTTAGGATTTGCAGGTTATTACCTGAGATTCATGGATGGATTCTCCCGTATCGCAAGTCCCTTGACTAAGTTAATTAGGAAGAATGCCAATTTTATATGGGATTAAGAATGCAAAAAGAGTTTTCAAGAACTCAAAGAAAGACTAAAATCAGCACCAGTGTTAGCTATACCCTTAGGATCTAGAGGATATGAAGTATACAGTGACACTTCCCTAAAAAGACTGAGTTGTGTCTTAATGCAACACGGAAAGATTGTTGTGTATGATTCTAGACAATAGAAGCCGTATGAGTTGAATTATCCGACTCATGACTTAGAATTGGCCACATCGTTTTTACGTTAAAGATATGGAGGCATTACTTTTATGGGGAGAAGTTTGAGGTAGACACAAACCATAAGAGTCTTAGGTATTTATTCTCAGAAAAGAATTAAATATGAGATAAAGAAGATGGATAGAATTATTGAAGGATTATGATTGCGAGATACTAAATCACACCCAAAAAGGCAAACAAAGTTGCAGATGCCCTTAGTTAAAAGTCTGCATAAGTGGCAACCATGATGATCCAAGAGTGAAGTTTATTAAAAGGAGCACCATGCTCAGAGTTCAAGTTAAAGGTAGGAAATCTCACAAGTTGAAGGTCGGAAACCTCACAAGTGTTTTAGCCACTCTAAGGATAGAACCTAACAATGTTCAAAGGATGAAAATGTGACAATAAAAAGATCATGAAATTCTAGAGACTCGGGAAAGAAATGCTAAAAGGAAAAAAGGCATGAATTCCATATAACCAATGATGGAACGGTAAGGTTCCAAGGACGATTGTGGGTACTAGACGATAAGGAATTGAGGGAAACAATTCTGTCTAAAGCACATTGAAAGTCAGGATAGTATCCATCTCGAAAATACAAAAATGTACCGTAGCCTCTACCAACATTATTGGTGGAATGGGATGAAAAATGATATCACTAAATAAGTTGAGAAATGTATGATGTGTCAACAGATAAAAGTAGAGCATCGTAAGCTAGTAGGAATGCTTAAACCATTAGAAATTCCTGAGTAGAAATGGAGCCTATAACAATAAATTTTGTGCAAGGACTCCCAAGAACACCTTGATGTCATGATTCTATTTGGGTAATAGTGGATCGATTGACCAAGAGTGCTCACTTCTTAGCAGTGAAAAGGATCACAGTTTATATTACCTTGCAAATTTATACGGTAAAGAAATAGTATGGTTACATGGTGTACCAATTAATATAATGCCAAATCAAGATCCAAGGTTTACATCAAATTTTTGGGAAAGTTTATAAGCTGCCTTAGGAACAAGGCTACAATATAGAATAGCCTTTTACCCACAAACAGATGGGAAATCTAAAAGGCTAATTTACATATTAGAAGACATGCTATGAGCATATATTATGGATTTCAAAGGTAGTTCGGGAAGAAAACTTACATTTAGTGGAATTTGCCTATAACAATAGTTTTCAACAGAGCATAGGCATGGGTCCGTTTGAAGCATTGTACGTTGGAATGAAGTGGAATAACGGAATTTGACGGGGCCAAAATTAGTTCAAATTACGACAGATACGGTCAAGATCATAAGAGATAGACTTAGAGTCGGCAAAAGAGTTATGCCGATAGATGCCGAAGACCGTTAGGGTTTGAGATAGGCGAACATGTATTCTTGAAGGTGTCACCTCTGAAAGGAATCTCAAGATTTGGGGAAGAGAAAAAATGAGCTCGAGATGTATAGGACCCTTCAAGATACTTGAGAAAGTAGGCAATCTAGCCTATAAATTGGCACTACCCCCAAAACTATCTTAGATACATGACGCATTTCATGTACCAATATAATAAAAAAAAAACTATCAACCAAACCCTAGTCATGCGTTGGATTTTAAGACTATTGGTGTAGAAGAAAGTGGTCAAGTGCATTGAAGAGCGTGTACAGACTAGATCAGAAGGAACAAGCTCTCTGAAATAAAAACTATCCATCTAGTTAAGATATTGTGGAGATACCATGATGTCAAGGAAGCAACATAGGAAAGCGAGGAAACTATGAAGCAAAGGTATCCCCAATTTTTTGAAGAGGGAGCAAGGGCTAAATTTCGAGGACAAAATTTCATGAGGTGGGGAGGATTGTGACGCCTCCAAAACCTCTAGTCAGCTTGAGATGCTGTGAGAAACCAGTATTGTTTAATTAAAGATTGACGACGAGAAGATAGAGCAATGTATTAGGCCCCGATTAAGGCAAGTACATGAGAAATTAAGACCATATAAGTACGATAGGAATGCGTCGACACATGTCGTGGAACACACGTGACACCACATGTCAACACGTGGTTGAGTAGGAGACATGTGTAACATGTCGCGCATGCATGGTTCGCGGAGGACACATGTTAGCCGGCCTAAGCTGACTGGTCTTCAGTTGCTTCTACTATATAAACCTCTAAGGTTAGTTTCATTTTGTTGTTTGATCGTCAAAACATTTACTATAACACACTCCTACTGCCGTCCACGTCCGCGCCTCTGCAACCAATCATGCCCAAACCCTACCGCCGTCTACGCCCTTATTCCATCATTAGACGCCTAGAACTCACCTGTCGTTGTCGTCAGTCCGTCGTCAAGTGTCACGACCCGACCCTCGGGAGAGATTGATCGGGCTAATGGATTGCTAGGCCGTTATTAAGATCGAGGTTTCGCTCCGGCCATCCCAAGCCCATACCAAATCGCAACGGATTTATCGGGTTCGACCTTAGTGTGGTCGAGTGACATGTGCATCGGTGTATGTGCAATTTGGAGTCGCCACTAATCATTTTTTGGAGGGTATGACAGAGAACCCTATCAAGTGATTGGGAGAGATCGCTCGATTCTGCGAAAATTAGAGATTTTGAGTTCGGGATTTAGTTACGTCAATATTACTATTGACGCCCTTGGTACCTAGTTGAGTGATTTCTATCTTAAGGAATTCATGCAAAGGGATTGGGGTGGTAAGTCCTAAGAGATCTAAAGGGATCATGCAGAGATGGGATTTTTCTATGATGCCAATCACAGTAATAAAGAAAATGCTGGGTCAAGGAATCCATACATAGAGAAAATGGTCTTTTTAGGACTCGGGGAGTCAAAAGTGTGAAAGTGGTCAAACTAGTTGAATAAGGTTTTTTCCCTAATTTTTCACAATTTTGGGAAGTTTTCAGGATTTTTCCAAACTTTTTAGATTTTTTTTAGAATTTTTTGAATTTTTTTGAGTTTTCTAAGACTTTCTATGATTTTCCTATTTTTGGGAGATTTTCGAGTGTTTTTATTTTTCTAGAATTTTCCCTATTTTTTGACATTTCTGAATTTTTATTTTCTTTTAAAAAATGTTTTATAATTTTGTAAGCTTTTATAGAATTTTTTCTATTTGTTCATTTTGTTATTTTTAAATTTTTTTTTTTTAATTTTCCAAACTGTCCCTTGACCCAGCCCATAACTGAGAACCCATACCGAATTCTAAACCGATGTAGTATTGATTTTTATTTTTTTCCTATTTTTCTACATTTTTTGCCTGGATTTTTGGAATTTTTTCATTGTTATTTATTATTTCATCAATACATATATCATCAGCATAGGTCATTATTTGAGTGTTTGCTAGTACGGACGAGTAGCTTGACCACGGCCCACTAAACCAAATACCCCGCCAAAATCTAGACCAAAAACGCAAACGGTAGCATTGGGCGTGCGGGTAGGCGGGAGTAAGCCTGATTATATTTTGAATTTTCAAATTTTTATTTCTATTTTATTTCTCTTTCTAAATTCCCACTATTTTAATCTCTCAACGACCGAGGATCCTACAGTGTTGCCAACGGTAGCCATCCTTCCGAGATACAAATCTACAACCCAATGCACGAACTCAAGAGCTAAATCTC
>JAGVVM010004053.1:0-42867 GCA_019149425.1 Psidium friedrichsthalianum
AATTTTAGCCACATGATTTGTGGGGTCTTTTGTACACTGCCTTGGTGTAAAAAAACATGTCGTGAATTTCCACCATCCAACTTTAAAGATTTAATGGAACATTGGATCTAGGCATCCACAAAACTGGTACTGATGCACCGGTCATTCAATAAGCTTATAAGGATGTTCGGCAGTTGGTTAATTGCTATATTGTATGAATAAATAGGATAAAATCTCATTTGTGAAAAGCTACAATCTATAGTAAAGTAGCTATAACTGAGGGAGTTGCCTAAATGCCTATTGATGCATGAGCAAGTACTTTCTAATATGGTAAATGACTATTGACAACATCGAGAATTTATTAGTAGCTTAATAGGTGCAAATTTTACATTTTTTATTCAAAAGTTAGAGAAGTTAATTAAAGCGCAGCTATAACATTGGGTGCTTTTTGTTATGGAGAATACTTGTCACATAGGAACTTCAAAGCTAGTACGTTATAATACGTAGAAATAGAATCGTGAACTACCATTATTTAGCAGCTTATACCACATTAGTAAGCACGTAAAAATATTTCTTGGGGCTGCATTCGTTGGCAAGTCTGTAATTTAGCCACAGATTTTACCGTTTTTGAGCCCCCAACCAATCATAGAAGAAACATTCCTCCCGTCCTCATCCTTTTGTTACCATGTTTCTAATCAAGAATGTCTTGCAGGTGACGACTTCCTCTGCCTGTTCAGGTTGATAACTGCCGTGCGTGCACTTGGGTTTACTCATGCATTGGTTCCTCCGAAAGAAGCACACAGAATGAGGTATCTCCTCTCTCTACTCTCTCTATCTATATGTATATGTCAAGGAGCAAGTTATGATTTTTTTTGATTTTTTTTTGGTCGAATCAAGTATGATTTTAGCTGTTGTGAACTGTCTTTAGTCTTATTTACTGCACACTCACTAGGATTGTTTACTCTCACAGGAGAAGGTTTCCAGAGGTGCATAACAGATTACAGTAATAATTCCAAGGTTAACAATTCTTTGGCTGGAACAGCACGAACGTTTCTATCAATTGTGAATACTGAGGCTTCAGTGCCGCCCTTCTTTTCAGATCCATTCACGAGGGCCAGTTGATCCCTCCAAACTCCACAATAGAATCGAAATCAGCTCACAGCTTCTCTGTACATACATAGGGATTTTGTTGGCTAATAGTGTACATATCGCCATTCAGTCATGTGTGGAGAATAGCCTTTTTAGCCGATTCTGCTTAAACGTCTACCACGTAGTAAGGATTTGTGCTTGGTGGAAAGGAAAAGAAGTTCATGGAGAGTAGATATGACATTTTGATATCCACTGCTTGTACGCCATTATTCATAGAGGATGATAATAGTTGATCTCCGATAGTTGAAGAGACGATACTAAGTATTGCGATCCTCCAACACCTAAGAGAAACATTTTTTCTCGGGATCGGGCATAGGAAAACCTACCAATCTGGGTAATGCCGAGGTCGTTTTATGATTGCGCAAACCATGTTCGACGAACGTCAGCATAGAACAAAAAAATGGAAAAAACGTGTTTCACTGCGACGTAGATCATTGCATAAGTAGTGAGAATAAAGCACAACTTGAAATCCAGAGTTTAGGGTT
Source organism: Psidium friedrichsthalianum (assembly GCA_019149425.1). Taxonomy (NCBI): domain Eukaryota; kingdom Viridiplantae; phylum Streptophyta; class Magnoliopsida; order Myrtales; family Myrtaceae; genus Psidium; species Psidium friedrichsthalianum. The sequence continues at coordinate 1,614 of JAGVVM010004053.1, forward strand.
TGTAGACGATTGAAGAAGGGAAAGTAATTTGCAAATTCTTTTTCTGTAAAAATCAAGGATGAAACAAATTGACAATGCGATTTTCAGCTAACGGCAAACCATTAACAGTGATTGGACAAAAATGCCCATCGTTGCATCTTTCTTCTACATGGGCATGGGCTTGCGCTTCATTCCGATGCGGCCCATCGCATGTTGGAATCGTCTCTTCGACCAGGGTAAACGTCCCAATCCAATAAATCTCCCCTACCCGATTGAGCTTTAGATCCTCAAAGCTACTCGTGGAATGTGATTCGACGCTTCCTACTTCGAGATCGGCGACGCTTGACTCGCATTGACTTCGCCAGCTCGAGCGAGGAAGACAGTGACGGGGGGAGAGAGAGAGAGAGAGAGAGAGAGAGAGAGAGAGAGGGCGGATGTCGAAAATCCAGTGCCAGAGAATCGGCTGCGATGCCTTCTTCTCCGAAGAAGACAATCCAGAAGGTTCCTGCCGATTCCACGACGCGGTATGCTCAAATCCATCTTCACTCGCTGCGTCGGATCGATTACATGCTTTTTGCCGGATGCATTAGTTGCAACCACTATTCAATGGTTTGCTAGTCCCTAGGTTTAATTCTGATCCAACTGAGTCTGACTGGCGAAGAGCAATCAGAGACGAGTAGTTGCGTATTCCTCGCCTTGCTATGATTTGACATGTTAAGTGGCGTATTGTCGTACCCTCTGGCGATATGGAAATCTTCGTCCCTGAATTGAAGAAATTCGGAATTGCGGTTGCTGCCAATCGTGCATGAAAATATATTCTACTTTCTTTGTGCTTTTAATTTGGGTGTTCATTGTAAAGGAAGCAAGCATTGTTCTCTGCTGATTAATCTTTATTTCTTTGTGCATCGCTGCTGGTTGCTCGCGACGGCATGTTCCTCTCATCATCAGGGGGTAAGTTTTAGTCTCGACTGCTTTTCCTCTCTATTGATCACAGCACAATCTCCTTGGCTGCCCTCTTGTACCTCCATTCGTTGCGTTGACTTAAATCAAAAATGCTAATCTCTGCAGCCTATATTTAAAGATGGGATGAAAGAATGGAGTTGTTGCAAAAAGAGAAGTCATGATTTCAGTGAGTTTCTGGAAATTCCTGGGTATGTATGTGTTTTACTTGCTTAACTTCGTGAAGACAATGACTTAGCATGAGCATGTCCACATGCTATAGAACTGCAATTTACCTGGTATTAGGACTTGATAGGAATGACATTTGCTCATAGAGGTTTGTTTGATGACCCGTGCTCTTACATTCATCCTTTCAATGCTGAGAGTCTGTCATCGTTTGACAGTGTTATTGGGTAAGTTGGATGTTGGAAAAAATTTATTGTGTTATTATGTATAGTGTGTATTTTCATCTGTATATTGTTGGAAGCAAGTTGAAAGCGATGTTAATTGGTCCTTTTTCAAGATTAGTCAAGAATATGAACTAGAATACGATAATGTTTCTGCTGTTTTATGTTTTAAATAGCAAAAAAAGTCAAGCACCTCCAAGTCAGGTCTTTTCGCCATGTGGAAAGAGTACTAATAGTACTGTATATCACCGGTTGATATGATTATCCAACTTGTCCAAGATGGTGTAAAATGCACATGCATTTGCTCGAACTCGACATGCATTTAAAGTTGTTTCTGCAGAATGAAATAAAGTGGCACTTGCTGAAGCCCATCTTTATGACATCAATAAATTTTTTGGATGTATATGTAGAGTTTGTCTCTTTAGAGAAATGCGATAATTGCAGTGGTTCCATTCGGATGAGTGAACTTTACATAACCATTTTATTGGAAGGGTTCCTTGAGCTGGATGTTGACATTGGGACCTTTTTCCGTTGATTTAGATGTAAGACTGGCAAACACACTAGTGAAAAGCCGTCAACCAAGGCAGTTACTAGGACTCCAGGACCTGCTGTCATTACTGCTCCCGCAACTAATGCATCATCAAAAGAGTCTTGCTTGAGATGTCGGCAGGGTTTCTTCTGTTCTGATCATGGTACCTAATTCATGCAGAATTCCTTCAATTTTAATAGATAGTGTTATTTAGTTTTCATTGCAGTACATTTTTCACATGTAAGTCCTTCAATTAAATCGATAATATGCAAGTTCTTATCGACTACAACTTCGTGTAGAAGTTGAACCTTTCTGTTCGAATGCCAATATAGGTACAGCTTACTCCCTAAGATTTTGGATGGAAAATGATAGTTGTCTTGAATAAGTTTGCAGCCCTCAGAATCTATTCATTCATATTACGAACAATATCTAATGTTGTGCCTCAAGCTAATATCTGATTGTTAAGTAGAACGAAATCATTGGAGTGGGCTATTTGAAGTGAATGATGCAGCTATCTCTTCCAAAGAATCTCCTCATAATTACTGATGTCATCTTCTTTGGCCTTAGGTTAATATGAGCATTAGATAGAGAGATTTCATTGTGCCATCACTTGTGACTTAAATTTATGTATAGATGATTGCTGAGCTTACCGTGTAAAGTTCTGTTAGTGACAAGCTATCATAGCTCATGTTACTTTCAGCATTTCATGCATCTGAACTAGTGATTTAATCTCAGGTTCGAGAACCGGAAAAACAAACATAGATGTGGCAAATTCAAATGCTGAACCTGTTGTTGAAAGCAGTAAGGATGTTGAGATCTCTGCGGTTCCACAAAAGAAAATAATGGACATAAACCAGCTGCAGACCTGCAAAAATAAAGGATGTGGTCAAACTTTCAAAGAGAAGGATAATCATGAGACAGCCTGCTGTTACCATCCTGGGCCTGCTGTTTTCCATGACAGGATGAGAGGGGTATGATCTCTTTGAAAAACTTCTTACTGTACACTTTTATGTAGATATTGCTTCTTTTGTCAAATCATATCTTTAACCATTTTCCATGTTTGCGCCTCAGTGGAAATGTTGTGACGTTCACGTTAAGGAATTTGATGAGTTCATGACTATTCCACCATGTACCAAGGGATGGCATAATGCAGATCCGACGTCATAGGGTGCACTTAGGTGTAGCAAGGAGGTTTTGTATGCATTGTATTGGGAGTTAATATTGGACTGGAGGTTGTTATCCTTTACAGTGAAAATTCCACTGATTTCCTTGTTCGACATGGTATTGGCTCAAGAAGATATCCTGCTTCTCATCTTTGATTAACTGTACCTTGATTTTTAGTTAGAATTCTCTTTGATTATTTGTCTTGTGGAACGCTATTTTTCGGTTCAGGGTAATCTTCTCTCCAAGCAGTTTTCCTGATCATTCTGGTCCAGGAACTCCCAAAAGGAAGAGTGTTTAGACGGTTCTTGCTTATGATGTAAATGGAATTAATAAGGAGGCCTCGGTATGTTATCTCACTCGAAGTGGCATGGTGATTGCTGCGGTGCTTCTTGCAGTAAGCATATGGGAGTAGTTTTTATAACATTTTGATGGTGGGATGCGATCTTAGTTTACGACTGTGATTAATTCGAGAGCAGCTCTGAAGCAAAAGCTCCTGCTCTGCTCTATGCGTCATGCTTGATTAGATAAGTAGGTCATATGGAGGATTCATTTAGTCATGAGCATAAGGGCTTTCAGGGGAGCCGATTCAAACCAACAGGCAATCTACATTCTCAAGCAAACTGGAATTGATCATGTTCCGGCACAGTCGTATCATTAAATACATCTGCCATGCATTGGCCATGTGGCATATATCTCACTTAAGATCACACGATTCTAAGGTTAAGAAACAGCTTCTCCTACGTCTATTTGATCACGGATTCATTCGCATGGAATTGATAACTAATAGGATCTTGTTCAGGAAAGTACGAAAAGAAATTTTAAATCTATTATATTAATGCCAATTGAAGCCTAAACAATTTAATGGCATTAAGAGAAAATTTCAAATAAAGGCTCGAAGTGTCTTTATTTTTTTTCAAATAAAGGCTCTAAATGGATATTATTTTTTTATTTCAAATAAGAGCTTAAAATGAATATATTTTAAAATAATGGCTTGAAATGATTATATCACTCTAAAAAAAAGGATTTTAGTGGGTTGGTTAAGAGTATTTTCGTCATTTTTTTTTTCTTTTTTTTAAAAATAATAAAGAAACATAGGTGGCAGGCAACCCTCTCACTTGTGGACGATGGGTTGGTGGAGATGGCTGTCAAGATAGTCGATACCTCAACAAGGATCAGTGGGGTTGCTGCTATGGCATCACCAGTGGGGCAACAACCATGGGCGGGAGGCAGCTCTCTTGCCCTCATATTTCCTTTTTATTATATGTTAACATTTTTTTATTTCTTAATTTAATTTGACTAAAAATTAAGTTAAAATTATATTTTGATAAAAATGCCCTTAATCGGTTAGAATATTTAGTTAGCTAAAAAGGTCAGGCTCTTGTTTGAAAATAGCCATGATTACTTTAGGCCCTCATTTGAAATAACGAAGGCATTTCAGGCCTTTGTTTAAAATAAAGGCTTGCAATGAAGGCCACTTTAAGTCATTATTCGAGAAAATGATAGCACTTCGCACTCTTATTTGGAATTTTCTCTTCGATCGATTTATTCCTAACCCTTTTGCATTTGTACCAATTGAGTCAATCTGATCAATTTTAGTTGAAAAATCGCTAACGTGAAGCTGGCCATCCTACATAGTACAGCTGACATTGACATGGACATTCTTAATAATTTCTTCAAAATTAGATTATTGATTATTATTTTTCTCTGTTTTTACTTTCATTTTGGCCAACTATGATAGTGAACTGTCCTCGTCGAAAACTGGGCAAGGACACACAAGCCCTTGCAGGCAGCTGGTGAGGGTCATGGCCCTCACCCAAAGCTAGTAGGAATGTAGACGAGATGACCCTCGCCCAAATCTGAGGAGTGCCTTTGCGGCCCCAGTCCCTCACTGACCAAAATTGATGGAAGAAAAAAAGAAAAAAATTATTAAATATTTCGATATTTGTAAAAACACTATAAAAAAAATATAACATTAGCGATTTTCGGTTAAAATTGGTCAGTTGACTCAATTGACACGAATGCAAAAGATTTAGAACTGAATTGGTATAAACGTAATTAGTTTAAAGCTTTTTTTACACTTCTTCCGACCTCTTTTCTGGATCTGAAAACTGAACTTAACAATGAATAGGGCTATAAATTATAGAGCGTTGCGAAAGAACAGAAGCACTGGCCGACAACAGTTCGGAGATAATGCTTAGAAGCTTTTCACTTGACCGCGGCCCTCTAGGATTCTGCACATGGCAAATGTAATAAGTGGACTGGGCACTCGTCCCCTACCCTTGATAAGATAATGCTTGGCCACTAGTGACTTGCCAGGTCAGGTGATGTTCCCCAGCTCCTTAAACAGCGGACTCGACAAGCTTCACATGGTCAAGCTCCATGCCCTAGTTCGTCCGGCCAGTGACCAAGTTGGCATCCACTCTGGTGGGCAGTATGAATCAAGCAAGAGCAACTGCTAAGTACCTAACCATTCCGAGAAAATAATTGCTCTACTCATTTCGAAATTATACTCCATCGTACTTCAACAACGACAAAACGCTCACAATGGACAACAACAGCAACAAAAAAAACGACATTATCTACAGCATTCGACGGCACTGTCGTTGGTAGAACTAGCTTTATTTGGCCAAGCCAAGCTCTGATTACATCGACCCCTCAAAACCAAGTCACTTCTTTACATGGGTCCAATCGTATATCACCATATTCGTACAGATGATCGATCGGGGCCGGAAACAAAACGAACCCCCGACGATCTGAACCTCAAAATGGAAAAGTAAGTAATCGAAAACAAACCCAGATCTCTGCAGCAAGTGGAGAGGCGAAAAAAAAGGGATTTTTGCAGCAGCGAGGGAGATGAGGATGGAGGAAAAGTTAGGAGGGATTAGGAGAAAACTAACTGTAGGTGACTGGAATATTGATCAAACCACCCAAGTTGGTGCACGCAAACAAGGCCTTCGCCGTCATTTCCCTCTCGAACCTCCATATGTAGTTCAGCCCCACCAAGAGCTCCGTGATCGCCGCCTCCGTCTTCTCTGTGTTTGCGAAGTAAAGCGTCTGCAGCAGATACACGCTCGTCCTCTCCACCAGGTTGTTGTTCTGCTGTTCGATGCTTCTCTCGCTCTGCCACTTGATCATGTTGTGCGCCAGTGGGGCTAACCACCCAAGGATCCTCGTCAGCGCCTCCCGCCACTCTGAGGCCAGCCCTGGGTCTCCGGCGCGGCATAGGCCGACGCCCCTTAGCCTCGCCCTCAGCGCCAACCTCACGCTGCTCGGCAGCATAGCGTAGAGGTCGTCCCTCGCGTCGGCGCCGACCAGCTGTGGCGACTTGATCATCTTCTCCATCACGATGATCAGGTTCGCGTAGTGAAGCGCGAGCGCTGCGGCTCCCAGCGTTGTCGGTGGCGGCTTCAGTAGCTTGGAATTAGACTCGAAGAAGGCATTGGCTGAAGAGTCATCACCATCATTTTTTCGTTGATCCTCTCGCTGGGGGCTTCTCAACGGTCCTGATATGAAGTGGTGAGGATTTTCGCTCGGATGGACCGTCGCAGAAGCCGACAAGCTGCGTGGCAGAGACGATGGATTGACAATGATGTAACGATTTCCGAGCCCGAAGACGAGCTTGATCCTGGCTAGGTTCGTGAATATACTCCTCGCTAACGTCAGCGTCACCGAATCGAAGCTTCGGTTCCACAAAGATTTCTCTCTGAGGCACTTGATCTCCTGCTTCTGAAGCATTATCTTCTGTTGCAGTTCGATGATCTTCTGTTCTTTTGCCGACAGCGACAATGAAGACGAGTCGTGTTGCTGTTCGTGAAGCTGGAGAGATTTTCGCAAGCTGCTCTCGAGCACTGAGAGCTCCTCCATCTCTCGGTGCAACGTCGTGGTGACAGTGACGTACCGATCCATCTTCTTCGTCAAGATCTCCATATCCTTGTAGCTCAGGCTCCAGTGGTTCGAATCCCGTCCGGTGTTCGCGAACTCACCAAGAAACCATTCAAAGTTCCGGAGGTTCAAATCTTCACAACGCTTGCTGAGGACGCCGACGGCTCTCGCCGCATGCCGGAGGCTCTCGACCATCTCCGCGCAGGCGAGGCCGAGGAGGAAGGCCTCGTCATTGGAGACAATCTTGCGGACACCTTCGAGGGAGACGGACTCGTTGCGGAGACGGACGACGTCGTTGTCCGAGAGGGACTGCCACAGGTGGAGGAGCTTCGACATGAGCCCGGCGATCTCGAAGGCCAAGACGCCGACGCTTTGCCTCTTGGTGCCGAGCAGCTTGGGATGCGGTGCGCCAGACTTGACGGCGTGGAGGCCGTGGGATATGGCGGTTTTCACCTTGATCACCCATGTTTCAAGAGCCATGTATGTACTTGCGCGACTCAAGTTATTACGAGAAGAAGAAGAAGAAGAAGAAGAAGAAGATGATGATAAGGGAAAAGGATAATGAAAGGGGGCGGGTGTTAAGTTGAAGAGAGGCAAGGGGCGACGCTCGTGGGATGTTTCCGCTTGACGAGACTTTGTGAGCTTCTCCTCTTTTTCTTTTAACATTCGTTACCCTAAAGATCAACGCACCATCGACATTCAATATAAAAGAAATTATTGTGAAGCTTTCGACGTTATAAATTCTCGTCTGGAAATCCTGACACCATGTCTTATGAAACGACAACTTGTTAACGCACTACTCATCCGATGATCATAGATATAATGCATTGACCTAGATGTTCTATATATATGTGTTCTACTGTGGTTTTGATAACTGCTATTAATAGTTGGCATTGTCACAAGTCCTGTCAAACCAATACAAAGAACTTTAATGTATAGAGGAAAATAATCTTGTGATTATGTGATTATTAGATTTGCTTAGATTTCCACACTTGAGAGTTTCTATATGATCAGTCTTTGGAATCCCTAGACCCTAATTTTGTAATTTTTAAAGGGATATGTGCACTAGAAGTCCTAAAACTTATCACGAAAGTACAATCAAGTCCTAAAACTTTTAGAAATTGCAATCAAATCCTAAAACTTGTCAAATTAATAAAATAAAGTCCTTCTATTAACACCTTCAATTTTATTAACGAAAAATATTGATGTGATGTTTTTAAAGTAATTTATCTCTCCTATGTGACATTATTTATTATTTATTCAATTTTTAAAAAATACATCAAAAAGCTAAAAAAGAAAATTTAAAATTTTATTTTAAAAAAAGGCAAGCCGTTACCTTCGCCCATCGCCAGAGGGGCCCTAGGCGAGCCTCGGCAAGCCCGGGTGAGGGCCAACGTCGCCCTGATCTGGGTACCCTCGCCCTCCTTGGGCGAGGCCTCATCGACCCTCGCCTCGAGGCTAGCGACAGGCAGCGACTGCAGCAGCCCCCCTACTAGCAAGGGCCTACCTTTCTCCTCCTCCTCCTCCTCCTCCTCCTCCTCCTCTTCTTCTTCTTTTCTTCCAGTTTTTTTAAATAAAATTTTGTATTATATATTTTTATTTTTTAAATATAATTTAAATAAATAAAAAAAATTGCCACGTTATCATTTTTCGTAAATTGAATTGATGGTATTAACGGAAAGATTTGATTTTATCAATTTGATAAGTTTTAATATTCAATTACACTTTCTAAAATTTTTAGAATTCAATTGTATTTTCGTGATAAGTTTTAGCACTTCTAATGCACATAACTGATTTAAAAAAATTGAAAAAATTGCCATGTTATCATTTTTCATAAATTGAATTGATGATATTAATGGAGAGACTTGATTTTACTAATTTGATAAGTTTTAATATTCGATTACACTTTTTAAAAATTTTAAGATTCAATTGCATTTTCGTGATAAATTTTAGCACTTATAGTGCACATAACCGATTTTTTAAAAAAAAAAAATTGAAATGGTACTTTTATTTTCTATATTCAAATTTCGAGGAATCAAAGCGGCGAGGCACTTTCGTCGTAGGGTGCAAAGAAGCACTTTTTATCTTAAGATGCTGTTCTTTTCTAAAATGACGCAGAGGGCCACATCCTTATCGTCCTCTGCCTCTTGGTCTTTTCATAATGCCCTTTTTTCTTTTCTTTATTCGTTTGTGGCTAATAATATGTAATAATGACTCTAGATTAAAGAACAAGGAAAGAAATTAGATCGCGCCCCATTTTTCTTTTCCTTAATCAGTCCAAACAATTTGAGACTTTCACTTTATGAGGTCGGGCCCAAAGAACTAAAGATAAGGAAAACGAAAATTCAGACAATTAAATATATGCGAAGGAGACCGGCTACGCTGCTGTGCTGGGCTCTTCTATTTGAACGGTTCACATGAATCAGGTGCATCAATTAATCTACTCGAAAAGGTTTTGTTGCGCACGGTCAAGGAACACTTGATCGAGGTGTTAGTTTGATTTTTTTTTTTTCCATTTTTAGGCTTGATATTGAGAGATAACAGTCCCAATTATGGGGCATGTTTTGTTGTTCTAGCTAGTCAATATTGACCGCGCAAGCAAAGAGAGAATGGAATGACCTTCTTTGTCCTAAATAAGTTTCGGTATGTTTATGTTGGAATCCATGATAACGATCCCTGAGTGCATGAAAATTGACAACCCACTTAGGACAATGAAACCCTTACGCACAAATCACGTTTGACTGGAAATCCAATTCCCACTCCTCACACCCAAAAATGGTAGGGTTTCAGCAGTTGACAACCCACTTAGGACAACGAAGGCCCCCCACACAAATCACGTTTGACTGGAAATCTATCACTTTCGATTTCAATCACACAGAATGTCCAGTTTCCACTACTCCTAGGACTGTCAAATTTCGTTTTGGGACTAGATTGAACAGGGAGTAAAAAGTTGAAACACCAATGCTGTAATTATCCCTTTCGTTTATGACACTGTATATATATAGTATAGATCCTTTAATCTGTGGGTCGATTTTTATAATCATCTATATCTTTCTTATTCATCACAAAATTCACTCTCCCTCAAGCAAAACGCCCAAACAAAAGTTTGACATCTTACCGTACTGTTTTTTATGTAGAATATTGTTGCACGCTTTTAATGTTGTTTCGACTCATTTTCGAGTATGTCCTGGCTTAAGGTAATCGAATTTTCGACACAAATAGCGACGCGAAATAGAGTTTAAGGAGGTATATTTACACATACTGGGCACATGCATCTCAATACTCTGTTGGACCCTGCAATAACGCCACGTCTACCCGCATCACCTAGGACACTACTTAATTTCATGATTCGGATGGATCGACGCTGCAAATACCCAGTACAAAATTAGTTCAAAGCAGATCATAGCGATGCGAAGTAGATTAGAACGAGAAATCTCTCGTCATCGCCACCTTATGTCCTGTTCATGAGAATAACGACATGGAACATGCCAGTACAGGTATATTCATGGAGGACATGAATGGAGGGCAGGGTCCAAGGGCTGGAGGGAACAGTGCCCCAGAAAGTTGACAAGAAGTGCCCTGCCGATAATTTTATAGTGCTGAAATGATTTCCCCACTACAGCCAAGAAGAAGAAGGAGAAGATGAAAAGAGAACCCCACTAACTCATTCACCTCACATGGACAGATGTAGGCGTCATCGAGGGTTCATGTGGCTGTGGAAGGAAGGATGTCAAATCTCTTTGTTTTGGACGATTTGACCTTCCATATTTGGTGGGCTTTCCTTCTTTCCTCCCTTACTGTTCTTGCTGAATTTGCATTAGTCCTTTCTTTTTAATACTCTAACCTTTGTTTATTTTAGGCGACCAATGACTCGGCAACCCGCAAGTGCCCCTTGTCTACTTGTCCCAATATGAATAGCCAACTGCTGTGCTTCGCTTCCTTCCCTTTTGACTCTATCACCTCTCAAACATTATGAATACAGATTTTATTTGGGTTTGACTGTACTGATGTGATGCCGTTTGCAATTAACACCGTCCAACTTTGCTTTCCCCTCTCAAATTTCTTTCGTAACCCACGCACAGAGATTATGTGTGCACCCGCAATCGAAATACATCGCATGTCCAGTGAAAATATTGTGAATGATTAATGAAGACTTGCAACGATTCAGATATGAATCGTTGAACTTATTTGTTCTTTTTTGTGACAATCTAGCTTTAATGGCCAAGAACCAAAATCAAGTCTGAAGTGATGTCCAAAGTTGTGAACCCATGTAACATAGAAAAGAGGGTGACAAAATCGGGTAATAGACATTGAGGAGAACCCGCCGGCACCTGGATTTGCAGCCACTTGAGCCAAAAGAGCAATCAAACACCGCTACGCTGGTTTCAATGATTCAAGATATCTTCAAACAAATGGTTGGGAGCAGAAGCCTGACCATAACAACCTATTGCTAACTGAGAAGACATATATCGGCAGCGCGCACTTATCGCGTCGTGATTGGCTGAAGCCATGAGAGTTAGAAGGTTGGATCTGAACCGCGATGCGATGCCACATCGCTTGTACCGCAAGATTGTTGTTATATAAGAAATCACGCTAGATTAACATGTACGATGAACAGAAAGATAAAGAATCGTAGAAGATGTTATGTCTTTTAGTATAAAATGCGATGAACCCCCTTCTCAAACTCCGCGATCTAAGAGGTTTTTTTATTCACTCTAGTTTGTTATGTTCATAAAATATATGTCTGTGCATTATTTTAATTCCGTAAATTGCGGTACAAGCCAGGAAATCCACAGACTCACTTAAGAAAATAATAAATATCCACTTCATGTGTTCATCGGCGGGGCCCGCTACGTGTACGTAGGGTTTTTTGTTTTGGGGCCGATTCCAAATTCGACTTCTTGTGCTTCGGTAACATCTCCATGTGAGGAGTTCTTTACTCGCTTGTGGACATCGACTGCTCCGCCATTTCCATCATCTGGCGAGAGTGGAAGATGCGAACACCCCAACCCTTTTGACTGGAGGGACAGCAGCTTCCATCCCATGACCTTTGACTTGGAACAGATCTCTAGCACGCTCCAATTCGGGATCCAAGCTCGTCCCTTGCCCACTCGAGCCGAAGTTGGCCGACAACCACCTAGCCACGTTAGCCAGCGGCCTCCAAGGACAAGTGCGGCACCATCGCACTCCCTCGAGATTGCGAATCTAGTCACGTGAGCAATCTCGTCGTATCCGCGTCCGTTCAACTTTATCTTCGATTGCTCATGATGAGTCGAAATACCTCTCTCGCGTCTTACTCGATCCCCGGTGGAGGTCCTTGTCATAAAAAGATGAACTGTGAACATGAACGAAACTGTCGAGGGCAATGTAAAAGGGGTACGTGAGGCTCTCTTTCAACGTCAAAGCACTCGATTGTCATGCCTTAAAGAATTCATAACGTATGAAGCTGCTGTGGATCCCACTATCATGAGTGCTTTTTGCGCAAAAATTCCAAAGACATCAACTCGATCGTCGTCGAGGTTTGCAGTTGTGGAAAGAAAAAAAAAAAACTAAGTTGGGGGACGACATTGCGCGTGAGAGAAGGAGACACCTCATGGCCTCGCATTCCATCGAATTAAGAGGGAGTCGTGTCCCGCTTTAGCTTGACAGTGCCTTCAAGGAAAGGAAAATGGTCCCTATTTCAGCAATTTCCATACGTTCCTCCAGACCATATGCACGTGTGTCATCATCATCGGACGTCCGTGGTAGACCAAATAATGTTGATCGCCTCGCACGTGCTCGAGCCCCCTCCCCTCCCCGGCCCAGCACACACATGCCCGACATCCCAACTCAGATTAAGACACAAACTGGCCTTGGGGTAGTAATTGCTCGCTAGATGCCACATGATTAACGGGAATTTTTTCTCCTTTTGAAAAAGAAGGGGGAAAAGAAAGGAAGCGTTGTTCATGCCTTGGGTACTCCTTACGACCAATCGAGAAAGAGGAGTAAATTTTGAGCTGTTTCTGGTCAGATCACTTTGGGGAAAAGTTGCCGAAGGTCATAATTTTCGGAGATGGAGACCACGCACTGACTGAACAGGGGAATGTTCACTCAGTCTTTAGATTCTCAGTACAAGGCAGGTTTAATGATTTGGTTGTAAGAAAAAGAGAGGTGGTGAATCATGCTGGATGGGGTCTTGAATGTTCCAAAGGAAAGGGTCTGTGTATTTGAATTTTGAGCCTCTGAGAAATTCAGTTCCTGCTCTGAAAACACTTTCAAGAACCATCTTCAACTTCAACCCTAGAGGGAGAAAAAGAACGGGAAGCAAAGATACTTTAAGAAACTTGTCATGATGAAGTAGGTGCAGCGATTCAAGGGAGGTCCTCGCTTCTAATGGACCAAAAGTCCAAAACCATTCTTATTGCAGAAGAGGAATCTGAGTCGGAGCTCTTTCCCTCTCTAATCGGTCTTTCAACTACATGTCGAAACAAGTCAGAAAATCAAAAACAATCAATATTCAGCTAATTGCATGCGAACGGGGCCAATCATCCATTCTTTTCTTTCCCCTGCTGTGATAGAGTTTCTCATTAGGGTGCCTACCCACGTAAATGCGGTTCAATTCGGAATGCAATTCGCATACGTTGCTCAGCATGATTGCCCTGAAAAGGCTAATGACGAAAAGGAGCCTTGAGGCAATTACAATTACTGGAATTAGCTAAGAAAACATACACAGTTGAAAGTCCCTGCATACATCTTTTCTAAGACCATCTTTCATGCCAAAACCTGCACAATTGGTCTTTCGCCAGCTAAAAACCATAGCCTCATAGACTGCACATTCTTTTCGGAAAATTCACCAGCATTTGCAATTACTCAATCCAAAAGCTGCACCGGAGTTCACAAAGACATAAAACATGCTTCCTAAATGTAATCCCAATTCCAAACCAACAAAAATAGAACACGAGGGCTTAAAGAGAAAATCGACCAAGTTTGATCCACACGTTTCTGTCCAGAATTTGTACGCACACCTGACACTACTACACTGCAACAAGTCAAATTTCTGGTGGGCGAGAAAGATATATCAAAATCCATTTCCATGAACGAAAGGATGTCCCCCTTTTTCTAAAAAATGCTCATGAGGAAAACAATCCTGCATCCCCACAAAGAGCCGTTGAGAATTGAACAGAGACCCGCCAAGAGTGAGACGAGACATGTCTATCCTTGATCCTAAAAAGCTTTGGCAGAATCATTTTAACTTCTGAGCATGCCTCAACCATCTTAAACTTTCTGAACTTAGAAAGCTGACACCCAGGGGGATCCCCAAGGAAATAATCGAATAGCATCCCTCTTTACCATTTTGAGGCTTACTTGTGGCTCAAAATAACATCCTTGTCCATCTGCAAGGTACAAAAACATTACTGTTAGTAATGTACGTGATAATGATATCGGTCATCAACATGTGTCACTTACAGATTTGCCAAGTTCCTCCGCTTTCTCATCAGTAAAACCCAAGGACGATAGGATCTTGTGACCTGCTGATTCCTTTTCAGACCAAATACCAAGAAGCAGATGCGTTGTGGTTATTTCTCCACTTTCACCTGAATTTTCCACAGCACTCTGTAAGTCGGATAAAAACATTTCTTTGCAACAAAGTAGACATGCGGAACCTATTAAAAGTAAAACCACATCTGTTCAAGCAGAAACTGGTAGAATTATGGACAGCAAGGGTATTCATTATAGACTGGACAAGCTGAACACCTGAACCCCACTTAGCAGAAAAAGGCTCTCTTATTGTTCCATGAATGCTTTGGGATAAGGCTATAGGAGTTGAAATGAGCAGGAGTTTGTCTTCTAAACAAGGAGGATTAGAATCAAATCAACTGAAGGACTATATCACGGGAAATGAAAAGAAGGAGATCCTAATTTGCTGGTACCGTTGATCAAATCACTGCTCTGACTTTACGTAATGCCTCTCTTGACAAGCTAAAACTCCGCACAATATGTACAATGATAATTTACATCCAAATAATCTCAAGCAGAGATGCAGTCGATTGATAGCAGCAACTAACGGATGATTTTCAATTGCTTCAACACAGAATAGACCCGGTTAGGCAAATGCTTGATATGCTTATGTGCTTCTTACAGCTCAATTTCTTTTAAAAAAGAAATGGACGCTCAATGGGGTATAAGAGATTTGTGTCAAGACTCCCAATATCAGCATTCCCTCTTTCTATATCTCACAATTACTCCTTCCTATCCTCCACATATTGAGTGATGTGGTTATGTCAACATCCTGTTCTTCACAGGTAAGGTCTGGCTTCCAAGCGTGTTAAGATATGTACTTGATATACATCCTAGGCACATTTCATAAAAGATTAAAGTTTTAGAGCAAAATAGGTCCTCAACACAAAAGAAAAAAATCTGGTACAGCTAAACAAAACCTATGGTGATCACAACATCCATAGATTCCTAAGGAATAAGTACAAGTTCCATAGCATAGCCGCAGTCAGAATTAGGTTACCAGGAGATAGCTGACTGCCTCACTTAGAGCTGAGAACTATAAATCTCCACCATGTCTCCTACAACGGAAGCCAAGGAACCATGCCCTCTTTACCCAACCAAGGACTTAACATTATATCATCTAAGGGTCGCCATTGCTAAGCCCACCTCTAGGGTTCAAATTGATCGAAGATCATCCAACAGATAAGCAGCCCATACCATTCTAATAAAGCTAAAAAGATGCATGAAATCGAAAATACCTGACTTTAGTTTTGCATCAACTGCCCAATCAAGGGCTCTCTGCGCTTGCTCGGTCAATGGAGGATGCTCGGGGCTGAAAAGTACATGTCAGATTTCCCTAGCAAGTTCACTGTTTCCTCTCGAACCTTGAATAGCGTAATTCCATTAGCCCTCAAAGACTTTGCAGCTAGGCTAGTGCCTGAAGTAGGAATTAAATCAACTAGAGTCAGTCCCAAATTTTAACTAAGGGAACCGCATATTTTAGAAGCATTTACAAGGCAGTGAGGAATATATGAAACTGAAGGGAATGCTCCTTTTTAATTATATAGTTTGAAGCAGCAACGGAACATGCTTGTACAAATGGTGACGTCAATATTCGGCAACAGGACTGGAAAAAACAATGGCACATAGTATGACCAAGTTTTTGTTGTGAAATTTGCCAAATTGCAAGGCAAAAATGATTATAGCACAAAAAAAAAAAAAATTTAACGATGAATGGCGTGATTTGATCAACTTGACTTAGGCCACAAGGAGAAATGACACAGTTCCACTAATAATCTATCGGATCGATTACACAGTCCTAGTGTCTCATATTCAAACAAAGCCCAATAACACCTATCGATACTTATTTTTCGATAGCTCACTGTTTAATCTATGTGTTCTCACATAAAGTCACTCAATCTCACGGAAAAACTCCCTATACAATCTTTTCAAACCTCTACTTTCCCCAGCTCATGTCAAACCGACAGCCGACCCTGAACACAAACTTATTTCAAGCCTTCTCCTCTTACCGAGCTTCCATCCACTTAGGTCAATTCAGTTTGTAAAGACACTAACTTAAATTTTTGTTTACTGCAAAACAAACTTATAGATCCCTCATGGACAAAAGATATTATATTCGTCACTCGAAACAGTTGTTGAGCACAATCTACACCTTTGTGCATCCATATAGATGATGATATCACAATTTTGAAGTTTTACTTCCACCAACTTGCATTTCCGTTAAGCATTCTCAGGTTGCTCAAAAGGATCAGTTACAAACTGAAAGGTCCATAATTGCTCTTAGAAACCATTTAAAAGAAATACTGTAGTAAGCTTGAAGTCCAATTATTACTAACCCTCGACCAAAATCCCCATGAGAAGAGCTTCAGTGCCAGTATTTGGATACTTGAGCTTCCTCGCTTCCAACTCCGCCATAGCAAACGACTTGATTGCTCTTGCCGACCATCTAACGATCGTCACTCCATTCAAGAAACCCAGAAATTATAATCAACTATCGACAAACAATAGCACACTCGCTTCTCCTCGATACTGACAATCGCCTATTAAACACACGCACGCACGCACGCACGCATTCGGAAAGACTTGAACTCACTTGGGAGCTTGTCAGTAGCTGCTCTCTCTGGTTTCCTGAGAACCCAAAAGCCAATTAAAAAAAAAAATGCTAGGTTCGAACGAAAAAATCTCCAATCGGAATTACTCGAAGGTTTAATATACCCCGTGGGGAGACTGAGCAAGACCGTCGCCACGGCGGAATTGAATCTGCGAACGAGTTGTCTCGAGCGGAGAGGAACGACGGAGAGCCTGTTTCCATTGAACGAGCTCGCCAAGCAGCTCGGTCTCTGATTCCACGCGAGCGAGGCACGGGAATCGCGTGCACTTTTAGGGATTGACTGAGGATTTGAGGGCGAAATTGGGAACACGGAGAGCGAGCGAGCGGCCATTGATCCTCTTTTTCCGATTCCTGGGCCAATGCGAAGTGGAGATTGCGAGTTTCGCCGTCGACGATGATGTTCTTTCAGTTTCGGATGGCGGAGAGAAGTGGCCTTAGTTTAGCAGGTGTTAGAGGGTGTTTGGTCCTAACGAGCAAGAGATTATTGAATTAAAATTATAAACTTAATCTGAACCGTCGAAATTGAAGAGATTCCTAAGGAGTCTGCTGTTTTTAACGGTTCAAATCTAATTTAATTCGGTATTTATGCACTATGTTCATTCCAAGATTTCTCTCAACTAATAATTGGATCGCTATTCTTTTTAACCCCTAGAATTAAAAATTCTCAAGGATTCGATGATAATAATGCTATTTGTTTAATCTCAATTGTAAAAATAATGGATCTTGATCAAGACCCGTCTTATTTAATGTTTTGATGCAATCTTTTGTAGTAATATTTTCATATAGTTATGGAACACGTGATCATTATCAGGTCAATCACATGCCATTTCTTCTTTAAAGTGTAACGTATCATCATTGTCATTTCCTCTTTCCATATGCATTCCCTGTTACTTCAAAGGGATTAGTGAATTGGAAGTCCTAAAATTTATCGCGAAAATATAATTGAGTCTTGAAATTTATATAAAAAGTGCAAACAAATCCCAATCACTTATCAAATTGGTGCAATCGAGTCTTTCTATTGACTCTATCTAATTTATGAAATGCCGATGTGACTTTTTTATTACTTCATTATACTATGTGGCACTAAAGTGGCTAAAATGATATTGTTTTTGTTTAAATCGATTTTACAATATAGACTTTTATTTAAACTGTATTGAAAATAAGCAAATTTAAAGAAGTACAAAAAAATAAAAGAAAAAAGAGAGAAAAATAAAAGAAAAAAGAGAGGAAGATGCAAGTCAGGGCTTACAAGCCTTCACCTAGATCTGGGCGAGGCTTATGGCCCTTATCCACGATCGGCAGTGGTTGTTGGCCCTCAGTAGCCCTTCTCGATAATGTTTGGGGGGGCGGGGCGGCGCGGCGGTGAAGCAACCGTCACCTATAATTTTGTTTCCTTTTTGGTAATTTTTTTGATATTTTACTTATTCTTAAACACAACTTAACTAAAATTTATGTTTTTTCTTTGTTGAAACTAAAATTTGTGTTGAAAAAAAAAATCAGATTTGGACCAAAATGACGTAGCTTTAGCCATATCAACGTCAACGTCACGTAGGATAGATAAAATAATAAAAAAATCACGTCAACAATTTTTGTTAGACAAATTAGATGGAGTTAACAGAAGAATTCGATTGCACAAATTTGACGAGTTTTAGAACTTCATTGCATTTTTGTAACAAGTTTTAGAACTTCATTGCAGCGAAGCAACCCTCACCTATAATTTTGTTTCCTTTTTGGTAATTTTTTGACATTTTACTTATTCTCAAACACAACTTAACTAAAATTTATGTTTTTTCTTTGTTGAAACTAAAATTTGTGTTGAAAAAAAAAAATCAAATTTGGACCAAAATGACGTAGCTTTAGCCATATCAACGTCAACGTCACGTAGGATAGATAAAATAAAAAAAAAATCACGTCAACAATTTTTGTTAGACAAATTGGATGGAGTTAACAGAAGAATTCGATTGCATAAATTTGATGAGTTTTAGAACTTTATTACATTTTTGTGACAAGTTTAGGACTTCCAATGCACTTATCCTAATTTCAAATGACATAGCCAAAAATAACAACAACTCCTTTGATGGGTGAGCATTTTGGATGTCATCTAATGTAGATATATAAACATTAGAAAATATTTTCATATGCAAGAGAATGTTATCATTTACTCGGATTAGAATGGAAAAATGACATAAATGGTCCGTGTAATTTTGATCTAATGTGTAATGTGATCCATAAATTATAGTCTGACGTGCAATGTCTTATGCAAGCTTTTAATTTTTCATTGTGGTTTCTAAATTTTGGTCCAATGTTTAGTGTGGTTTCTCAACTTTTAAATAGTTCATATAACTTATGGACTGCATTCAATATTTATCAATAGTTTAGAGATTATATTGGATAATTAAAATTCTAAGGATTATATTACATAGTAGGGAAAAATTGAGGATCGAATTGCTTAAATTCAAAATTTAGAAATCACATTGCGAACCAAAATATATGAATTATTTGTGCTGCTATGTCCAGAGAAATCTAGTTCGGAAGCAAAGATGACACGAGGCCCATATTTTCACCACGTACGGTGGGCCGTCGTCGGCCCAGGCACGTGGTCGCTTCATTTTGCTTCTGGAGGCCAGTGCTTGCGTACGCTCCATCGCACGGTCTTCCGCTAGAGCCTCGACCTTTCGTGAGCTGGCAGTCTCTCATTGGCCCAACCGGGAACCGAAAGGACAGATTCACCCCTGACACCCAAAATTAGTAATACTTTAGGAGTAAGTCGAGCCTCACGCCGAAATTTTGAAATTCAAAACTGGTTTGCACTCGCAGCTCGACTTGACAGTTTGCTCCCCTCAATCGCCATTAAAATACAAATCCCTCTCGTCCGCTCTCAACGGTCCCTTTTTCCTCCCTCAAGATCGCTCAAACGGTCGCCGATTGGAAGAGCTGCGAGGTTCAGGTATGTCTTCAGATCTCCACCCGCCTCACCTTCGCCCCCCTGTTCTAGGAAGCTCCGTTTGTCTGCGAGAATAGAGGAGATGAAGCTGACTCGGAGGTTGAGCGGACGAACTAATCTGCATTAGAAATTTGAATGAACTTTTTCCGGTCATGATTACATTCCAGATTCCGCTGGAGTTTCGATTTGGCGTTCTAAGTTCGTTTGGTGGTTGTTGTGTGAACGGTGAATCTGTAGAAATTTAGATAATGGCGCGTCGCGTGAGATTGAGCTGGAGACAATGCTCGTGTTGGCTGTTGTTGTAGTTCTCATGCTCCGTCAAACTTAGTGCTATCGAGAGACTCGCATGACGCGTGCGATGTGAAGTGGAGGCCAAGATAATTCGGAACTTGAAGGGCTGGGACATTTTCAGTTTCAATCTTTTCAAATTACGGTACCAGGGATGACGCAGTAATTTGCTGATAGATGAATATATAAGCAATTTGCCGAATTGAAAAATGGAGTCAAAAGGAAGCACCTAGCTCATGCTCTTTGTCAGTAATGCTTCTTCTCTAGCCCTCAGAGCATTTCTTAATTGCTGTAGTTGCTTCAAAGAAACTTGATGAAGTAATAAAATCCATATTTCCACCTTTTTTTCTCTTGCGATGTTCATAATTCTGGCGGGAGAATGTGAATTAACTTTTATAGTTAAAATATCTCATTCAGTGTGAGCAAGATACAATCAAATAATCAGGATAAAGACAGAATGAGATGTGATGGAACGCGTGTCTTCATTGATAGTCTCTACAGCATAGAATGAACTATTATTGACAAACTTCTGGATTAAGCTCAATCTCGTAAGGCATAGAAGCTGAAAGACGGATGGTATTGAAAGCTTATTGCTCAAACTTGTGTTGATGACGTCTACTTCTTTCTGGCTTTTTACCTATCATGATGCAGTGTTCAGCTCCAAAGATAACCGAGAGTAACTGCGGGTGCAGTTCTTTGGCAATGTCTAACCTCCTAAATGATCCATTGTTCAAAAAGGAGACAACATGTGGAACACTTCTATACGAACTCCAGGTTTTTCAACACTATCATCTATTTTTTCATTTGTATCTGAATTTGAAGATCAAATTGTGTTAGCCCATACACTTAATTGATTTATTCACTTAAACCAAATGCACAGGTAATCTGGGATGAAATTGGAGAATCTGATGCTGATAAGGATAAAATGCTGCAAGAGCTTGAACAAGAATGTCTAGAAGTATACAGAAGAAAGGTAGACAAGTCAAACCAATCCAGAGCCCGACTACGACAGGCAATTGCCGACTCTGAAGCAGAACTGGCAGCCATCTGTTCGGCATTGGGGGAGAGACCATTACATACAAAGCAGGTGGATATCTTGAAATTGTTTACAAACATTTTTCTCCTTTAGATATCAATTCTAGTCTCTGCATATGGCTAGTTTGTAGTGCTAGGAAGTGCACTCTTTGATGTATACAAGCTCTTTATTGTTGTATTGACTAATTTGACGCATGTATCGTAGTTTGTCTAACAGGCTAGGGAATTCAATCTTCCTGTCAGTGAATATACTCCTCTCATAAGTGAAAAGCATTGAAAGGATCTGAAAACAGTTATAAAAACCTACTTTCAATCTCTGAGGCCTAAAACCATTCCATTACCCATACTCCCCAGTCCTCCAAAAAATTTCTTATTATAAGAACCCAACCCCGTGGCTTACACCACCCTCTCCCTGTCTGCACAAAAAACACAAAGGAAAGGGATAAGTCAGAGAGTTATGTGCTTGATTCGAAGAAGAATATCTGAGAAAATGAGACTACACAGTTTGTGCATGCTTTTGTCTGGATGGAAAAACAGAATTTGGAAAGTGAGAGTTAGAGTAATGTCTGCTGACAGAAACATGATTGAAAAACTTGTAGCAGTTACTTATTAATTATCGAGGCCATTTGGTGATTGTTACGGCAGAAAATATCTCTAACCCTTTCGATGACGTCTTCATTGGGTTTTATCAGAAATTGACCACATCTTCTGTAATATTTTCATTATTGCCAAGCTTTTATTTTGGAATAGAATTTGCTATTCTTCATGAGAAATATTAGTGGCATTCTTTTTCATCAGCCTGACAAAAATGTTGGAAGCTTGAAAGAAGAATTCAAGAAAATTCTACCACAATTAGAGGAGATGAGAAGAATGAAATGTGAAAGAAGAAATCAGTTTCTCGATGTTTTGGAGCAAATCCAGAGAATTAAGACTGAAATATGTGGATCCCGTGACCCGACTCCTTCTAAAACAAGATTGGATGAGACAGACTTATCATCAAGGAAGCTTGAAGAACTCCATAGAGAGCTTTATGAACTTCAAAAAGAGAAGGTTCACTGAGTTTATCTAGTCAATCATTTCCTTAGTACTGCATGTAGATATTCTAACTTTCCTCCTTTTCTCTTACACAGGCTGAGCGCTTGACGCTGGTTCAAGATCATATGTTTACAGTAAAAGCTTTGTGTTTAGTGCTTGATCAGGATTTTAATCAGATTGTTTCTGAGGTCAATACCAGTTTAGCTGAGCCTGATGGACCCAAGGATATAAGTGACAGTACAATTCAAAAGTTGGTTGCTGCAATACACAAACTTCGAGAAATGAAGCTTCAGAGGATGCAGAGGGTAACTATTTATTTGGACTATTGATCTTGTTCATCCCTAGTTTTTAGCTTTAAGATTATTTTTCATTTGGCCAGCTTCAAGACCTTGCAACTACCATGCTGGAGCTATGGAACTTGATGGATACCCCGATTGAAGAGCAGCAGGTGTTTCAGAACATTACCAGCAATATAGCTGCATCAGAACATGAAATAACTGAACCCAAAATGCTTTCTGAAGACGTCATCAATTACGTGAGTCACATTCTTTTATAACAGAATTCGGATCTTAGGCTTTGCCATTGTTTAACTTTTCAAATAGATCTGTTCCTCGATTAATAAGATGCTGTGCAGGTTGCAGAAGAAGTAGCTCGTTTGGAGGAGTTCAAGTTGAGCAAAATGAAGGAGCTTGTTTTGAAGAAGAGATCAGAACTAGAGGAGATATGTAGGAAGACTCATTTAATCCCAGAAGCTGATACTGGGATGGAATATGCTATTGAAGCTGTAGAGTCTGGTAACATGTCATTTTCTTGCATTTAACCCAGGTGCCTTCAATTTGAAATGGCTCACGGCTGTACATATAACATTTGGTGTAGGGGCTGTTGATGCTGCTTGCGTCCTTGAGCAGATTGAACTTCGAATTGCTGAAGTGAAGGAGGAAGCATTGAACCGTAAAGAATTGCTTGAAAAAGTTGAGAAATGGTTGGCTGCTTGTGATGAAGAGTGCTGGCTTGAGGAGTATAACAGGGTGAGGTGTCTTTGGATATCGTTTATTGATTCATTCAGTTTTTTTTTTTTTTTGGTTAGTAATTGATTCCTTAAGATGCACTTCCTCAATTGTGAGTGTTATTTGACATTCAGGATGAGAATAGGTATAATGCTGGAAGAGGAGCCCATCTTACTCTGAAGCGTGCTGAGAAAGCTCGTTCATTGGTTAACAAACTACCAGGTATCAAGTGCAACAATGTTCTTGGCCTCCATCGTCTAGATGTAATGAGCATCAAGGATTAACATGGGTCATACTGCATTCATATCTTAAAATAGCTTAACCAAACTAACTTTATACTATACAAATTATATCATGGTGGAACAGCAATGGTAGAGATGCTGACTGCAAAGACAGTGGCTTGGGAGAGGGAGAGAGGCATTGAGTTCTCATATGATGGGGTACGGAAACTTTAAGCCTTAAGGAATCTGGTCCCCAAATACTATTCTCTTCGATATTATTTTCTTACATCCTTGTTGTATGCTTCTATGCAGATTCGCCTCCTCTCTATGCTGGAAAGAATATACCATTTTGCGACAAGAGAGAGAGCAAGAGCAACGTCGACTACGAGTATGAATATGTAAATTTTGTATTATATAAATCACAAATTAATCTGTGTCTTAATTGCTTAGACTTGGAAATAGGTTCTTTCGGGGTGAGTGTCTCGTGGTGTGTGTAATGTGATAAAATAATTTTTCATTTTTCAGGATCAAAAGAAACTCAGGGCCAACTGATTGCGGAACAAACAAGAGCCACTTTACGGATCGAAGCAAACCCCTCAAAGACTCAATTGGTCAAGAAAAGCTCCTCGGGATGTAACGGGGTTGCAGCAGAGAAGACTCCCACTTGGAGGTGTACTCTTCATACTCCCACACCTGATCCATTGCGTTCAAATGAAAGCTACTACTAATGCACGCCCCACTTCGTAAGAGTGACCGTGTAAACCAAGTCGACCAACTGAACCACTACAAGGACTAATGGCCAAGCAGCATTATCAGCAAGTAAGGGGGTTTCTTTACTGATACACTTGCTGATCAAATGAGATGATTATAATTCAAACAAGGGGTAGCAAGTTAAAATAAGTAAGTCTGCTGCAACCAGTATGCTGCCTCCCTGACGATCAGATGAAGGTGACATTTGAACAGAAAGATGTGCGAAAATTTGTGCTTTTCCGCAAGAGCACACATTTCAAAAAATGTTTGCCTTCTAGTTTTGTAGCCCATCAAAACTTAGTAGAATTTTTGCTTTCAGTAAAACTATTCTTGAAGAGTAATTTCCATGCTAAACTCATGAGTAGAGAACTAGTTTAAACAAAGCATAACCAAATCAAACTATGCAAGGCTTATTCATTGGAAAAGAAAACGAGAGCGTCCGGTCTTTTCTTCAAATTTCCAAGTCCCCACGTGATAAACATCTTACGGTGCTTTTATATTTTTGTCAATGTTTGTATAGGTAGAAGAGGGTTGGATGTTGCTGGTCTCCCATTAAAAAAGCTCTCACTTGATGCTGCAATGGCTGGTGAAACCTGATTCACCAATGATAAGGAAACCCTTCTCACCGGTGTCACCTGCCGTGACAAAGAAGATGAACTCGACAAACATGATGGACAACACATTGGTGAGACAGGAAGAACCATTGCAGAAAATCTTTCTAGTAACATGTTCAATACCCCATTGAAGACTACTACCATGAACGGCGAAGGAATTTCGGACTCCAAAAGTCATGGCAGTTCCCGTTCCAACTACACCTTCCACAATTTCAATCCCCATGCAAACAACGGGTTACACCAGCACTGGTGTCGCTGCCCTTGGGTGCAGACTTAGTCAAGGAGACTGCTGAAGAGATAGAATACTCATTTGAGGAACGAAGAGCTGGGTTTGTGCTTCCTAGAGCGAATATAAAGCCAATGATCCAAGTCTGACCGAAAATATTTGGGGGTTTACTGTAATTAAGATTGTTCTTTTGCTTGTCCGTTGACCTTGGTTTCTGTTTCTCCTTTTTGGTGTTTGGGATAATTCAAGTCAATTGTAATTGGCTGTACTGTCTAGAAAAATTTGACGTACACCGAGTTTGTAATTCTTTCGGCATGGGAACTTCCGATCCTCACCAGGTTCTACTACATGCATCGAAAAAAACCGCTTGATTCATCAAGAAATCAGAGCTCCTTTTCGAGATTAATGTTTCTGAAAGTGCTCCTCTGTTGCTGTATGCCAAAACAACGTTTTGGAGGGCATGGACCAACCGATACCAATCCTCCTCGGACACGAGCAGAGGCAATCAAGGTCGAGAGTCCCTCATTGTAAAGAAGGAGCAATCCTGGACTGATCCAGAACTTTCCGGCGTCACAAAAAATTTGTTATGGTCAAAACGGATTATCCATGAAAACAATCCTGAATTGCATCTTCGTCCTTATCATATAAACTTGATAAGTTACCATCAAAACCCTGATCATTCAAATCTTCAATTTAAGGGCCGGTTCTTGCATAATCCAAATCACAGATGCACCGGGTGAATATTTGCCGTTATCATGTGACCCCCTGTTTCGCCGAAAATGTCCGCGACGAAAGAACGACACTATGGCTCAACTCCATGAACCATCGCCGTTGCTGTCGCCAAACCCCAACGATCACGGCTCACCCAGATCTGGCAACCCCAAATGTGGAGGGTCAACGGTCAATCTTCATGGCCGTCAAGCTCGAAGCAGGGACGACATTGAACCTGAATTTCGTAAAGTAACCATGTTTTAACGAACCTATTTGACTAATCTACCATTCCTTTTTTTTTGTAATTCCCCTTTTTTGTGAGGAAAATTTCGAATAAAGGTTTGAAGTGTCGTCATTTTATCATACAAGTGTTTGAAGTAGATCTTACTTCATATAAGGATATGTAATGCTCTTATTTACTCAAATAAAGTATTGAAGTAAACTTTGTTTTAAATAAAGACCTGAAGTTGATATGTCAGTTTCAAAGAAGAATCTAATTTCACGAGGGTCAAGAGCACTTTCATCCTTTATTTTTTAATTTTCATTCTTTTTTTCTTTTTCTATTTTTTCTTTCCTTTTCGCCCGTGGCCAATCTCATGTGATGGCTGACCACAGACTGGCCATGGGCAATGCCCGAAGAGCATTGGGCTAGGGCTGCCTTTGTTGGATCCAAAAAGGGCAACACTTTCCAGGCCGGCCGCTCCTAGATGGCTTTCGCTAGATCTCATTGAGGGTTGCCCCGTTTGTGGCTGGTGAGGACCTGGGCGAGGCAACCCTCACTAGCGGGTGGCGAGAATTGCCGACGGCAGTAAAAGAAAAAAGAAATGAGAAAATGGGAAAAAAAAAAAGGCATTTTATTGTTTTCTTCAAAATGGTGATGGTGACAAACAACGCTCTCGGACATTGAACCGTGTGCCTGCATTCCTCAACAAGGAAAAAGCGCGGGGAAATTTTACTACATTTTGCGGAGGAAGAGATCGCGGTGAGCCGTGCATAGCCATTCAGCGCATTTTAGTGGCTATAAACTTCTGATTAACGTGTTCATACCATCTAGACTTTGATGCCTTTGTTAGCTATTCAATTATGAGAAAATTCATAGTCAAAGGATCTTAGATTTTCATGAATTAATTACAACAAGAGGGATTAAGGCAATTTTTTTTTGGTCAAAGGGATTATTAAGGCAATTATTCATAGCAAATAACCTTGAGAATGCAATAACCTCGTGAAAGCAATAATCTTGAGAATGCGATTGAGGCATAAATAGGAGAAACGAAGAATTTTGATTTCTCTCTCTTAACATATGCCGTCCATCAAAGCACATTATATCTTTATAAAAATTGCAATCTCTGATATTCTATCTTCATAAAAGCTTCAATTTTTCATGGCCAATGGGTTTTTCTTTTTCATCGCTTAATAAGGCTTGCGCTATTTTCACCCCTTAATTGGATCCTATCATCCTAATATCTTCTTTTATATTGAATTGACTACATCCTTTATGGTCTCACTCATGACTTAAGATTTTTTTACCCCTTTTTCTTCTCTTTCATTTGTTTCAATTCTACTACTGACCAAACCGCCCATGCTCCTATCTAACAACATTTATTCAGGTTAAACGTGGGGTGCACTATTGATTCAAGACATTAGCTTACCTTCTTCTTTTCTTTTTTTTTCCTTTTTGCTTTTTGCCTTTTTTCCTGCATTTGGAACAAAATTGGCTGTACCTCTTTTGCAAAGAATAGTTTATTTGTAGATAGCTAACTAATTATCTGTTTTTGACAAAAAAAAGGCTAATTTCTCTATTAACGAGCTATATATTTCCTTAAGTTTTTGTACTACGAAACTATCTTTTCAGAGGTATTTGCTCTGCTTATCTGTCAGTAGTTGCTTTTGCACGCTTTATTCCTAAATCCCCATGTTAGCTTTTCGGTAAACTGTTTTGTTATTTTTTGGAAGGTTTGAATTAGGGACTTATTTGCTCCATTTATTTGTCGGTGTGACATAATGATGCCGTTGTGTCACCGATGTTTGATTACGCCAAGTGTTAGTTGTACCATGTCGTGGCCACCGATTCTTGTTATAATCTGGGTTTTAATAGCATGTCTGGTTTATATCTGAAGCTCCAGGCCGATTTTTGTGCCAACACCCCCGCTCAGGGCTAATTGAATCTACGGTTATCCTTGGCGCCATCCATGCAGACCTGCTCCATGCCAGTTATCGTCGCCGTTCGTGGCTCTGAAACTGAGAATGGGACAACCTAAGATGCGGGCAGTGCAGGTTGTCGAAAGATTCACGGCATGCTACTCTACCCACTGACCCTCCACAGTGGCATCCACCGTAAATATTGGGGGACGAGAGGGCTTTTGAGGATACCCTCGACCTAGTCAACTTTAGTTTAACTAAAAAGACAAAGAAGGTGTCAGTAGTTGGAGGAATAGGCATGGCTCTGGCGTTAGCTTTACAGCTTTGTATATATATATTTCTTTAAGCGTACATAAAATAAATAAAGGGTTAATTTTAAAAAATATTGCAAAAAAAAGGGGTTTTCTTTACCCAATTTGCAATATTATTTTATGTTCAAATTTATTAGCCCTTCCATTTATTTGATCAACTTTATTAAACTTCCAAGACGGACGTGAAGCATTTTCTTAACTGTAGTTTATACTTTTGATTTGCAATTAAATAAACAATAATAAATTACCAATTTTGTTCACCCCATTTTTTAATGAATTTTATTTTTCCCCCAATTTCTACCTTATTTATTCATGCAGCTGTTCATGCGGAAACCCCAATTTTTCAGAGCTTCTGGGGAAAATCTGGTTTCATCAGAGGGGTCTGGGAAATTTTTCTCGCTATTTTCTGGTACCCTTCTGGTAATTTTGGTGCAGTCAAGCTTCAGCAAGGGAGACTGTTGATTTTTTCCAAGAGCTGTGGAGGTTTGTCTCACAGGACCCTGGGCAGTGTCTGCTGCAGTGAGTAAACCCTGTTTTTAGAACTTTTTGGCAAGCAGATTCTTCAGAGAGGGGCCTTTTTGGGTTCATTTGAAGGTGAAACTTTTTACAGCAGGGTGATTCTCTCTTGGTCGCATGGTTTTGTTAAATCTGTAATTATGCTTCATTTTTTTATTTAAGGTCTCTGTTTTCTAATCTGTGTATCTTTTGTCTAATGTGTTATTCTTGTTGAGATCAAACTGAAGAAAAAATTCATACTGTAGTTAGTTTAGTTTCAAGCTTTAGGGTTTCTAGGGTTTTAGGTACTTGTCAATTGTTCCTGTATGTGATATGGAGGGTAAAGAGGATGTTACTTCTGGGGTAACACTGAAGGGGGATGAAGCTCCAGAAAAATTTAGAGTAACTCCTCCAGGAAGTGAACGTCCGGGACAAGTTGATGGACCCACCATGGTGGCGGCTCCTCCTGCTTTGACCATGACACCGGTCAGCACGGCCACTCTGAGCACAGAAGTAAAGAAGAAAAGAGGGAGGCCTAGGAAATATGGGCCTGATGGGTTGGCATTGTCCCCTATGCCGATTTCCGCTTCAATTCCGCTGACCGGAGAATACTCGGCATGGCAACGGGGCAGAGGGCGGCGGCCAATTGACTCCGTGAAGAAGAAACATAAGTTTGATTTTGAGAGCCCAGGTAAATTAATGCAGAGTTTTGAATGTTGACAATTAGTTGAGGATCACAGCTGTTGTAAATTCTTTGTTTTTTTGGGCGACAAAGGATGATTCTGGTTTAGTTTGTTAGAGTGATCCTGGCTTTGAAAAAGAAAAAGTTTAAAGGAGCAACGCCCAATAAAATGTGCATTGTAAGTTCCTTCTCATATCTGGGGCTGCTAAATAAAATAGTAGCAATGTTAATTTCTGTCTTTAATGAATATTTCCAAGTAGACAGAAAGAATATGGTGTAGGCTGCGTTTGCCGGCGAAAGCATATTGACTAGCCGTTCGAATTCTTGTAATTTTGTTAAGGAGCTAGTTCTGAATTACTGTTGGAGATTGAGGTTAGAAATCATTGGATTTCCATGGTATTCAGAAGTCGAAAATCATCTGAGCAAGCGAAGGTAATATAGTAAATAAGTAAATTACGTTAAGGCAGGAGATAGTCTAGCTTATTGTTACGGTGCCAGAAACTGTTTGTAAAATTACTTGTGACTTTTCATATCATGAATTTCCACTGTGTAAATGTAGTTTATCTGATTGATATCAATTTCCATAAAGCACCTTATTTTGTAGGTGAGAAGATTGCCTACTTTGTTGGTGCCAATTTCTCACCTCATGTGCTTACTGTCAATCCTGGGGAGGTACGTTCTGAAAACTA
The DNA here is from genome assembly GCA_019149425.1 of Psidium friedrichsthalianum. Classification (NCBI taxonomy): domain Eukaryota; kingdom Viridiplantae; phylum Streptophyta; class Magnoliopsida; order Myrtales; family Myrtaceae; genus Psidium; species Psidium friedrichsthalianum. The sequence goes on from JAGVVM010004053.1 coordinate 31,769, forward strand.
CAACAACCAAAAAATGTCTAATAGACTGGAGTGAGCTATCGTAGCTGGTTCCATTACAGCGCAGAATGTTGCTCTGTTTAGGTTCTCTGAGAGACATGTGAATTAGATGGCATGCTCAATATCTTCCTAGCAGATGAGAATATGTTCTGTGTAAGAATCTCCGTACCGTTCTTATGATAACCTAACAATTACAGGTTTTCTACTCTCCAAATCCAATTACCAAAGTGGTATTCCCTCTTTGTGATCTTATGATTGTTAAATGATACAATCGAGTACGCCAAATGTGCTTTTGTAGAAAGCTATTTGTATTGGATATATTTAAGTTGTGAATGGGCAAAAGGCCGAACATTCGGGTCATTTTTTGCTTGAAATGGGCATATCATGCAATGCCCGGGAAGGAAGGTGATTGCACGCGCACACAGAGCTTTGGGAGATAGTAAAGAGCATTGTGAAGGATAATGATTTGATTAAATTGCCTTTGCTTTATTTGCAACATGTTTAGACAGACAGAAAAATGTAAAGGCTGATTTCAGGAGTGAAGGTTTTGTTTACTGGACATTTGTAATCAAACTTAAGGTATTCATCCACACAAATTGCAGCATGTTTAGGCATGCAAAAAAAAATGTAAGGGCTGATTTCATGATTAAAAGTTGGTTTGTTGACATGTTTACTCAAACTCAAGGTATTCAACCACACAAATCTTGCCTTTGTCCTAGAAGGATGACCTTCCATAAGCCTTCTTTTGAAACTCTTCACAAGTAAATTCTCAGAGGTTTAGGCATTAAGAGACTCAATCTACTTAAGTTGGGTTTTTCGCTTTCTTTCAATTCAATAAGAAACTTCCAGTGAGAGAACCAGCGGCTTTCTTTTGGCTTAGTTTTCATTATTTATTGTCGATGTCTGTTTGTACCTTTGCAGGATGTTACTATGAAAGTTATGTCATTCTCTCAGCAAGGATCTCGAGCTATTTGTATTCTTTCTGCAAATGGTATGATATCAAATGTGACACTTCGTCAGCCAACTTCTTCTGGGGGTACTTTGACATATGAGGTCTGGTCCATTTATGCCTCCTTGACTTGAGCTAATTAAATGGATAGCAGTGAATTGAGATGTGCCTTTCATGCTGCTTACCATGTAGTTGATTTTCTTGCATTGCATCATTGGGTCAAGAGATCCCTTTTTAATAGAAAATGTTGGGCAATGAGTTATTACTCCTATGATGCAAACTATAGACCTCGAGATTGTTTAAGGATTTGAGATCGATCAGTTATGGACCAATTTTGAGAGTTTTGCGGAGTTTTAATCAACTAAAATCTCCATTCAAGCCCTAGAACAAGGAGTTTTTTTTAAGGGAGGTGATTGGGCATCAAGATTCCATTTACTTTGAAACATCCATATGATTTATATCCGAAATATTTAGGAAGGAACATGAATGCTCTCCCAAGCTTGTTTTCTCGCTAAACCTCCCGCTAATATAGCTTCATAATTCAAAGCGGCGCCATCATAAACTGGGGAAAAAGAAAGAGGTTTAATAGAGACATTTGGAATGAAAAGGAAGGATAGAAATGGAACTGGCTTCCTATAACGTGTGCTAAGGAGTAGACACGTAGATTGATGCAACCTGCAGATTGGAGTGCGCCCGACAGATGCATAGAGAGAGATTCTAATACTAGGGAAAAGAAAAGAGAATAGAAGTGAATGAATTCAGGGTGTGATCGTGATGTTTCCGACTATAACACATACTGTAAATATCTTCTTGTTAATCTACATTCACTGTAATGAGCATCTGTTGGTAATGGTGGAATTTTGTTTTTCCCCCGAGAAAAACTATTGTTGGGAGGAAAATGAATGAACTGCATATGATGGATCATCATAAATAACAATCCTTTCATGGATTTTAATGTCTGAATTTATTTATCTTGCTAGATATTCTAAGTACTGAGATTGAAAATCCAGTCCTTGCTTAAAAGAGCTGACAGGCTTTTGTCCTTTACCTGCAGGGGCGGTTTGAGATACTATCGCTTTCTGGGTCATATATGCCAATTGAGAGTGGAGGAACAATGAGCAGATCTGGTGGGATGAGTGTCTCTTTGGCGGGACCAGATGGTCGCGTTGTTGGGGGTGGGCTGGCTGGTTTGTTGGTAGCTGCTGGTCCCGTGCAGGTAAATGCCAGCCCTATTAAGCATCTTTGCTGCACTGCTAGATTAATGTGATTCAAAGAGTAGCAACGGTCTTGCTTTTTAGAATTCATTTGACAGCGAGGCACTATAATTTTCTTTCTGGAGGTATATGAAAGAGTGACAGGGCCACTTAAGAAAGGAAAGAGGGAAAATATTGGCCTCCACCGGTTAAAAACCGTAGCTTTAGGAAAAAGGAAAAAGAGAAAAAGGCTTACAGAGATATGGACATATATGAGGGTGAGCAAAATGTGTGACCTCATCAACTCATGGCTGTTCAAACTAACTCCAAAAAACACAATTTTGAGAATTTCTCTACGCATTTAAACAAAATAGGTGTGTGAGCTCCTTTATGGCGAAAGGTTTCTCTGTATACGAAGTTCACTGATGGTCTCTGATTTTCAGGTCGTTGTGGGCAGCTTCCTTCCGGGTCACCAGCTGGAACAGAAGCCTAAGAAGCAGAGAGTTGAGCTCCCGCCAACACTGTCCCCGACTATTACTAATCTTAACAGAAGAGAAGAAATAGTCGGAAGTTATGGTGGAGGTGAGCCGATTGTCACGACAACTTCCGTCTTTAATAGAGAGAATGCGGTTCCTGTCCAAGACTTGAGGAATCCAATGACGGAGAATAGAGTCTCTTTCACCGTCGAAGAATCTAACGGCCTTAGTTAACTAATTCCCGGTGGCTCCCTGATCCATGCCGGTGACTTCCTCACAGCGTGTCCTCATATCTTCTTTCTTTAATTTCTTTGTGTTGCTCAGCCCTCTTTAGCATTGATGCTGAGCACACATTATCTCTGACAAGTTAGGGCATGACCCAGTGTAGCCGCGAGTATTAGGTAGGATTTCCGTTAGGCTTGTAACTCCTCTTCGTCGTGGTGTTGCTTCGTGTTGACCATTTTTATCGGCATTGTGTTTTTATGTCTTCAACAGATTCATGAAGTTCGGGACAAGGATATTGGTTCAGCGACCTCTATACATTAAATCTGCTTTGCGTTTCGATTTCATGCTTATCCCTAATATCTTCGGGTGGCTGTCGTGTTATAATGACATGGTGTGCAGCTAATTTTGATCCTTCCTAGATGCAATTAGCATGATGCTATCCAAAGAGCCCTGAAGGGCTTTGCTATAAGTTGTGCGTAATGCTGATCGCTGAAACATTTTCTCTCAACGTATTATTTTATGTCTTGAGGTCTCATCTACATTTCCTCACCGGAATTCCAAGGACAGACTTGAAGCGCTTCATTTGACGTCAAGGATTGATGAGCCTGAAGAAAATAGACGAGGGAGAACAGAGTTTAGTACTCTGCATCCATGAATGAATCGAGGTGGACCATGTTCTGCGCCACCTGGCCAGTTCCTGCAACGGGCAGACTTACGAACCCGTCCTCAATGGTTCGAAACTGACGGAAAATGCAAGCATCTAATAGACTTGAGCGAGCCATGCATAGTAAGCTGGCTCTACTCTGCCGAATGCTCTGTTTAGGTTCGCTAAAGAGAGACGAATTAGATGACGCATTTTTTTAATCGTCCTAACAGTGTACTAAAAATTCTCCGAATGCATTCCCAAACGCACTAGTCCCTTGACAATGGGGTCGGGTCGCGACGCGACGCGGCGAGAAGCGACGTCGGTTTGATCCCATCAATTTCTTTTCCAAGCAAAGAGAGAAACTAGGGAGAAGAAAAAAGAGTGTCCTGCCCTGGTCGTGACATACCCACTCCGGATCGGATCTTAGAAAGCGAGACGCGATAGCGGGACCAATCTCAATGTGGACCTTTCGACAGCTTTGTCGGGCCGAAACTCGACGCTTGATCGGCTATTGACAAGACGAAGGACAAACAATATCTTCAAAAGAGGAACAAATCAGAAAGTGAGCAAATCGCTCTCCTCATTGTGACCCAGAACATGATAAATTGGCTCCTAAGACCAAAAACCATACACTTGCTTTCGACCTGTTTTTTTCATAGTGATAGCAGATCTTTCATATAAAATTGAATTTGAACGCGTCAGTAACTGATATTTCTCGGAATTTTTCACGCGAACAAGTGAAAAAAAATGATGTCTGGCTAGCATGTTCTTCATATGATGAATGAAGAGAAAGCTTGAAAGAATGTTATAATATAATTAAAAATTGTCCACGTTAGCGCGCAGCCGTACCATGTAGGATGGTCGGTGTCCATATTAACAAAAATTGGCCAATAGGCTTAATTCACAAATCGTGAAAAGATTTAGGATTCAAATGAACAAAAAATTTTGACCCAAAAAACTGACCAAAATATACTCTCTTTTTTCCAACCTAGGGTTTCCCATCTGTAGACATGGCCACGGGCCGGTTTAGGCCAAAAACCTACCCGATCAAACCCATAAACAGCCCGTTAACCGGTTTAGAACCAAAACCAAAACCGACGGTTTGGAGCCATTGGAGCCAAATAGCCAAATTTAAAAAAATTAAAAATTAAAAATTGTATGATAAAAAACTTATAAATACTCATTCCATCTTTCATTTTTTCACATAAATTCTCTCAATCCTCTCAATTCTCTCAAATTCTCTTTAACTCTCAAATTTTCTCTAACTCTCAAGTCTCAATTACGTTCTTGGTTCTCTAATTTTTTATTTTCTTTATTTATTATCTCCTTTAATAATATTCTATTTCAATTTCTTTTTTCATACCCTGTAACTATATATTTTTTTGCATTATACCATATATATATTTTATATATCTAAAAAAAGACAAGTGGAAGTAGAGCAAGTGGCAAAGGCAAGAGCACAATGGGAGAATTCAAGTATCATAATCCTTATGATTATGCAAACTGGGAAGTTGATGATGATGATAAAATCAACATATTCCCTAATATGGAGCAAGTCCACACGCAAGAGAGTCTTTATCCTCATACCGGTGCTGAAGAAGCGTCAACAACAAAGGGTGAATCCAATATAAGGGTGCACTTCACGAAGGTTAAAAAATTTGAAGAAGGTCCAAAAAAATATGAATTAATTTGTAAATACAATAGACAAATATACATGTGGACAAGGATATGAAATATTTAATCAGTATATTAGATCGAAACATCCAACCGAAGTGGGAATTGACATCGACCAATAATAAATTTTAAGTATGTCAACCCTAATAATTCTCCTTTATTTCGTTTTAATGAGAAAAAGTATAAAGAAGAATTAGGTAAATTTATTTCCATTGAACATTTATCATTTAGTTTTGGTGACAATTTTGATTTTAATCAAAATTTACACAAAATGCATGTGCTCCACAAGCAAAATGTGTTCCTAGAAATACACTTAAACTAGAAATTAAAAATCTTTATAAAAAAAAAAAGATTTACAATATTTTTTATGAATTTTAATGGACATGTGCATGTAGGTATCGATATTTGGATTGATCATTGACAAACTAATTTTTTATGGGTATAACATATCATTGGATAGATAATGATTGGAATATTCAAAAAAGAGTTGTTGCGTTTAGAATTTTTGATGATAGGCATATGGTGAATAATATTTATATATTAATTAGGCAAATTTTAGAAGAATATTATTTACTTAATAAAATTTTTTCAATTGATTTTGTTAATTGCGGCAAATACCGCTTCAATTATTGAATTAGAAAAGATTTGTAAACCCATTTTTGATAGAAAATTTTCTCATGTTAAATGTGCTTGTCATGTTTTAAATTTATGTGTACAATATGGTTTAAAAACTCTTCAAATTTTTCTCAATCCTATAAAAAAAAAGTAATTTAATATTTGTAGAAACATCCCTAAGTAATGAAAAGATGGTCAAAATTTTGTGAAGTAAATGGAAAAGACCAAAAAGATTTTCAAAAGATGCTCCAAATCATTAGAATTTTACTTACGAATTGCTTAATAAATCTTTTGCATATAAAGATTTATTATGTGCATTTATTTCAAATAATATATCCGACATTAATTTATACCCACGAGAATGGGATGGTTGCAATTTTTTTTAGATATTTTAAAAATTTTTAATGATGCAGCTTATACTTTGTCCGGTATTATTATCCTACTATGCATTTATTTTTAATAGAATGTATTAATATTGTTACAGTTTTTTTTTTTGAAGAAAATGAAAATAATGAGAAATTAGGAGATACTATTAATACAGTGCGAGCTAAATGGGTGCATTATTATAGGAAAATTTCTATTATTTATTTAGTTTTTTATTTTTTATCCACGTTATAAATTAGATTATTGAAGTGATTGTTTGAATATGTATTATGAATGTTTACATTTAATTGATACGGTAAATATTAGAAGTATACAAACAATGGTTAAAAATGTTATAATAGAACTATATAATGAATTTTGTAAAATAATAATATAGGTGAAAGTGGATGTGGAACTTCCCAATCTAGTAACTTACAATATGAGAACATAGATAAAAATAGTAACAAATTTTTATGCATAGGCAAAAAAGGAAAAAGAAAGTAATAGGAAGTAATTTTGAAATAGAGAGCTATATAAATATTTCTTTTGAATTTGATGAATCTCAATGCAACAAAAAATTTCACAATATTGGATTGGTGGAAGAGGTATTCCACTAAATATACAATTCTTACTCTGATTGCAAAACAAAAGCAAACCAAAAAATTTTTTAGCAATCCCTTATTCAACAGTTGCGGTACAACAAGCATTTAGCGCTGAATGGAATATTTTAGACGAACCACATTCAAGACTAAATCATAAATTGATGGAGTGTCAAGCTTACATTAATGATTGGATAAAAACGCAATATAAACAAAAAGAGATAGATCGCAATAATGAAGTCGAATTCTTTGATGACGGAGATACCATCACCGATACAGGAACGGGTAACGACGATTGAGGATGAGGTAAGTATGGGGTTATCAAAGGTAAGAAAAACCACGTGTGCTTTGATTTTTCTATCTTCAAGAAGATATGTAGGCACTTAATGTTAAATCATTAAGTTCAAGCCTCCTACCCCTCCCTTTTTTTTCCCATAAATTTATTTGATAATAATAATTTCATAATTTCATAATTCATAATTCATTACTTGATAATTTGATTATAATTTTATTGCAAATTTATCACAATTTAATTTTTAAACCCAAAAACCTTAAAAAAAAAATCGAAATCGATTTGGAACAACCGGCGATTCGGAATCGACGGTTCAGAACCACTGATTCTGAACCTGACCGGAATCGCTGGGAACCTCCGATTCCTCCAAATTTGGAATTGGAACCACCGGTTCATGAACCGAAACCGATAGTTCCGAAACTGTGGTCATGTCTACCCACCTCCTTTTCGCCCTCTGTCCAACGCCCTCCTTTTGTAGGCACATTTTGAGGTAGAGAGTTTGTTTTCCAAACTTTCTATATCCTCGTCTTTTTTTAAGACTCCTTTGTTGATTTTGCAGATGACCTGTCGACTTCCTCCGCATAGAAGATTTTGTCCGGTGAGCTCAAAAGTTCGAATGCCAAGCACCTTAAAAGAGTTTGTGATTCCAGATTTGCTCGCTTGTTCTCGCTTCGGTGCTTGCTCCATATGGTGGAGCGCGTCTCCTTTACTGCTTCAACAGTCAGCTTATCTAAAAGTGATTTTTTGATTTAGAGTTAGATTTAGATTTGAATGCTCTTCTATTCTGATATAGAAATAAATTTGGGATTTACAATGCATTTTTTTATGCTTTTTCAATTTGTTGGTTTTGGTGTTGTTGTTGTCGGTATATAGTGATGGTACTGGGGACGCGTAACCTAGACACGCGCTACGCCACCTTTTGGCAAAGCCATAGAAACCTTGAGCAGCATATGCTCATCGCCGATGTTGATGCGAGATTTGATGATCGGCCGTCGCTTATGCTTTGACGCTAATCATGCTATGATATCCATCTTTGTGAAATGAGTGAGACTCTGTAAGCTATACTGAGTTGATTCATATTTTAGATTTACTCGCTTTGTTTGATTTGCATATTTATCTTGAAGTTATGTACTTCTTTTTCAAGTGAAATGAAAATTTCCTCCCAACAAAAAAAAAAGGCATAATTAAAATATTTACGAATGGATCGGTGAAAAATACAATAGATTTAGGACTTTTTAGATAATTTTCTAGCATTTTTCTTCATATGGTGAATGAGGCCTAACATAAAAGTTGCTGCGAATATATCAGTACAACCATTTGATTGGGGGTGGTGGTCCATCGCAAATGAATTACTCTGTAATTCAGCACGAAGTCCGTCGGGTAACAAAAGTGAAAACGAGCGCTGTAACGTGAATGCCTGATTGCATTGTTTTGAGTGATGGAGGGAGGCAGGAGATGATGCGTTCTTTCGGTGGCGTTTCTTTCCAAAAACGATCATTGGGCAACTCATGCCGAAGCTCGTCGCAATCACAGCAGCAATTCTCGATGCCAAAGAATAGTCCAGGCAAAGGAGAGATTTTCAAGTTAACGTCCAACGCAGACTTTGTATATCGAGCGGAATTGCAGAGTAACCATCGGCACCGATCGTTAGGAAGACATGTAAACGATGGTTTCACTTTAAACTGCTCCGTTCGCCTGGCAGAAGACGTGACATGTTTTTTTTATTTTTTAAAAAAATTATTCTCAGGAAAATGACTATATATCTTTCGGTATTTGGCTGAAACCTGAAAAATGAGTGAAAAATATTTTAGGTCCCTTGGCATAGGAATTCCTGATTAATTTTCCCAAAAAATAAACACACACTATTCGGGAGGTCAATAACTTAGCATGGCTAGCCAAAAACAAGCACGGGCACTAGAGTCCTGGGTTAGACCTCGATAGACCCCGACCTAGGGCAGCCTCAATGGACTATGAGCACAGGCATCGGGGTCCTGAGCCTGGCCTCTATGGAGACTTGAGCTTGGGTATCGGGATCTCGCACTCGGCCATTTGTGAACCCAGACTTGGGCGTCGAGGGTTTCGAGCCTAATCTCAATAGACCTAGGTGCAGATGTCGAGAATCTGGGCCTTGGGGGTCGTGAGCCCACGCCCAAAGCACAAAGGATCCGGGAGCAGCATTGGAATTTTATACCCAAGCATAGAACTTTGCCTCCAAACCCGATATCTAGTCACATTTTAAAAATTGATCTTTGATTTTTTTTAAAAATAGTTTTTTTTTAAAATTTAGGCATATGATTTTCGTTTGGCTAAACAATATTATCCGTAACTCATTTTTTTTTTAAACGAGGCAACAAAAAAAAAAAAAAAGAGAGAAGAGAGAAAAATATTTTCACAAAAATAAAGGGAACTCAAGAAAAAGGATCACCGAGTCGATATAATACGGCGACGCAGGGGGGGCGATGAAAGCGGTCAATTTGCATTGCCACGCAGAATATATACGACGTGGCACATCCATTTGACACGTAAGACAGAGTCATTTTTGCGCATTGATTAGCCAAAGTCTTAATCATGGCATGGAAGGGTGAAAAAAGGGTTGGGTATTGGTCCTCTGGTCCGGTCCTGGTCCTGGAGAGGGTTGTTGTATGTGTATATATAATGGGCGAAGCTGACACAGATGCCCTGCCCTGCACTGTGCAGCTTTGATGTTTTCTCCAATACTACTGCGCCCCCCCCACGACTTTTTTCAGCTCTACTTTCAAAACCCTTTTTGCTGTAGAGGGCCTCCACACGCATCGGCTTGTGGTGAAAGTTTGGCCATGTTCGGCTCGCATTGGGGTCAATGCCCCCATGTAATTTGTCAACTCCAAACACAGTTTGCCTTGACCATTCTACGGTGATTGTTGCCTAATATCTTGTGACAGTACATTCTTGCGAAAGCTTTTGGATAGGAATGCTAAATAAATAAATAAATATAAATAGCCGGCAGCCCTAGTTTCGAGGATGTCCCTAGTGCGGGAGACGGAACCGACCCTTCTAGTCTGATTCTCGATTCATGATGAAAAATCGCCCGTCTTAAAATCGATCATATAATCACCGCTCGCACTTGTTTTGAAGAAAGGTGCCAAACTCAGGGGCGTCGAATGTAACTTGAGGCAAGGCAAAGATCGGGTTTATTTACCGACAAATCAGGCCAAAGAACAAAGAACAGGGCCCCCGAAGATCCACATCTTCACATACCTCAGTTTCGAAAAAAAGATATGATTGGTTATTAAATGGTATTGTAATCAATTGTTATTTTTTTGGTTATTGCACATCATCTGCTTATTTAAATGCCTAATTACAGCCCTTGATATATGTTTTTGCCGATGTGATTTAACGTAATTAGCATTATTCTTTAGAAAATCAAATGCTTTTGCCTTGGAATGTGAAGATTTCGTGAAATTAGGTAAAAGGGTGATCACCTGAATAAAAAATCATATATCAACCTGATTTTAAGCGATGTCGGACAATGTTTCAATGCTCCGTTTAACGTGCAAATCGAATTAAGAGCTATGTGTACACATGTGCACGAAAGGGACAGTACTGGCTCCGACAACATATTGGAATGTCGGAGGACAAATAAGGGTTTTAAAATATTTGAACTCAGATCAACCACTGCAACTATTTTAAAAGTTTTAAAGGGCGCACTCGTGTCGCTCCGAAAAACTCAAGATTCGAAAAAATATTTTTCGAAAGAATAATCGCCCATATCCCTTTAAAGAAAATGAAATGAAAATATTTTCGATATCCGCGAAAATTGGATAAATTATTACCGATAACGGGGAACATCTCGTCAAGTAATGACCAATTATTTTTTGCAGAATATCTTTAAATTTCAGTTTTTGGGGAAATAAACGTGACCATAAACATATAAATGGATGATGATCGCGCGCGAAACGCAACAACATAAAATCCGCCATCGGGAGATGCGATAGCATTTCCATAGGGGGGAAGTAGGAAAGTGATACGTGAACTTTAATTGTTGATTGACGAAACCACAAAATTAATTATTGACCCAGGGCCGCGCCTGA
>JAGVVM010004054.1:0-29896 GCA_019149425.1 Psidium friedrichsthalianum
CCAACCAATGATCCTTTTCGTTTCTCCCTTGCCTTTCAATCTTTCCCAGCTTCTCCTTTGGCGAGAAGCTCTCATATTTGTAATATCTGCTTCAGGTTCGCTAAGAATTCCTATGGTGAGCATTTCGTAATATCTGTCGTCTTAATATCTGTTCCGTACTGTTCAAGCGCAAAGCAAATTCTTCCACCATTAGAAACCCCAACTACAAGCGTTGTCCCCCTTAGTCCGATGTTCCAAGACTATAAAGCCCTATGCTACAAGGAGAACATATATGTATCTCAAATTTGCCTTTGCTTCTAAGTTCTAAATGGTTTTCAGGAATGAACGGACTGCACTTGACTCTCTACTTTCCAAAGACGCCTCTATAGTGCCTTGTAAAGGACTGTTGAAGGTTTGTGCTATGTCTCTCCCGGTAAGTTGCTTAAATTTGGACATTTCCTTTTTGCACTCGTTCATTTATGTTTTGTTTGAGAAATGAGAGAAAATGGGAGAATGGATATTTGGCGGAAAGTTTCAAAATTTTAGAATATTTGTAAGAAGTGAGAGGAGGGAAAATTTAAATATTCCAGCGTTTTCTTCCCTCTCCCTGTCTCCCAAATATAGCTAGTCTTTAGACAGGCTTGTATGTCAACAAGCGGTGATCCTTTTGACATTTTACGTAGGACTTATGGAACAGCCGTCGCTCTTTGGATAAGATCGAAGGTTTTGATCATTCGGTGGTAAATGCCACTTTAGGAGCATGTGGTGATGCAGCTGATGGAGGTCCTTGTCTTCCCTTTTTTGTCTGGCAGTGTGGGGAGGTTAAGGTAAACTAATGTGGGTGTTTTTTGGCTAGGGAAGAAGGATACTTTGCTCAAAGTCAAATGTCTATTATTACTAATCATTGATCCATTCTGATTCAGGAACTCAGCCAGATAGTTACCATCATGGAATTTGATTTCTCAAAAGCTATAAGTCCGTGTCAAGGAAAAGCCAAGGTTTGTTTTCTACAGAACAATCATTTAGCTCAAAGTGAACTCATGGTGCTGTTTTCTCGTGTACTTAAATAGTCTTTGTTGCTTCCATTCTGCCTGTGAATTTGATTTGTGACTTGCACCTCAACCACCCAATGTCTGCTGGAGGTATCAACAACCGCTTTACATATGGCAAAATAAAATTGTCTTTTTACCATGACAAGGAAGCCCACCTATAGATGAACCCCACTCCCGTGACTATCTCACTAACAAATGCATCAAGTGAGACGCGTGAGAAAGCCAATAGGGTTCTCAGCTTAGAAAATATTCATACGATTATTTATCTCCTTAATAGCAATGGCAACAAACATTGTCTTAAGTATAGGTTAATTTGGTTCGAGACCCATTTTTTAAGAGCCTGACTCTTTAAACTAACTTGATTAAAGCTTTGACTGTTTGGTGCCAAAACAATGAGAATGCAAACTTTTGAAGGGGGACTCGGCCTACTGTAGTACTTGGAAGCTAGTCATTGTATACATGAAAGCTGTTTAGCCATAAAAGCAGTCGGCTTTGCCGTAGATGCTGACAACACATTTGCATGCACTCCTGGCAGATGAGTTCATTTTCGGTACTAGGGATCCGATACCTGAGATACTTTTTCACTGCAGGTCAGGTTTAGTGAGAAAGGAATTTGCCATGGATTGGTGCTGTGGATTGATTGGGTGATGGATGCTGAAAACTCCACTGTGGTTTCCACTGGCCAGGTATTGATCGCTTGAAGCTGCATCATTTATCATTTAGACAGGGTACATATTGCAGTTTTCCCCTTAGGGACCTCAAAGCTTTGAAACTGTGAGATAGACACTAAGGCTGCATATGGTAACGTTTCTGTTCCTGGAACAACTTTGGAACAGAAACATTATTTTGTGTTTCTGTTCCCGGCAATGATTTCTGGGAACAGAAACGCGTTTGGTAACTATATAAAATTTCTATTCTTGAAACAAAAAAGGAACAGATACGCGTTTGGTAACTGCATAAACTTTTTGTTCTCGAAATAAAAAAAGAACAACAAACACATTTATTAACTGCAAAAAAATTATGTTCCTAATTTTTCCATTTATTCTATTCCTAAAATTTTCAATATGAATGAGATCAACAATAAAAAAAAAATGAAAGAAAAGACAAATTAGAATTGAGTAATGAGAACATGAAATATGTCTTCCATAGATAGGAAAAATTACAATTATAAGTCATACATAAATGTTCCCAAGTAGATAAAAATATGATTACATGATTGAATGCAAATACTATTTGATAAACTGTAATTGAAAAGTGCATTTGGATACAACTTTGACGTAAATTTCATTTGATTAAAAAAAAATACCTTTGTAAATGATTCAATTTCTCAATTAATTTTTATTTAATTAATTATTTTAAATTATTTATATTTTCGAAAATTTATTTTTTTTATTTTTTAATTAATTTAATTTAATTATTTTATTTTAAATTATTTTTATTTTATTATTTCTATTTTCATTTTTATTATATTATTTTTTCAAAATAATTATTTTTTATTTTTAATCATTTTATTTTAAATTAATTTCTTTGATTATTATTTTTATTTTTATTATTTCAATTTTTAATCTTTTTTATTTTTTATTTTTCAAAAAAAATTATTTTCAATTTTAATTACTTTTTATTCTTTAATTATTTTTATTTTTAATTACTTTCAAGAAAGTGTTCCTAATTGTTTTCAAAAAATGTTCCAAATGTGTTTCTAAAAAGTGTTCCGGGAACACAGAAGTAAGTTTTTTTTGTTTCTTGTTTCTGCTCCAAAAGTGTTTCTGTTTCTTAAAAGTATTCCCGGAACACTTTGGGAACACTTTTTTACCATATGCGTTTCTGTTTCTGGAGCGTTACCATACGCGGCCTAAGTAACCAATACGACATGAAATGCGAAAGAAAAAAGAAGAGGTGGTTTCTAAGAAAGCATTTCTATTTTCAGACCAGAGATATTGGAAGCAAGGGGTGAAGCTTCTTTCCACGCCTGTGGCAGCTGGGTCCCTGGATCAACCGGTGCCAGCGGAACTTCTTGTTTGATTGTCCAAACTTCGTTCGACCCATCGAACGGCGAACTTGTAATCAGGCACATTCCCTCCTAAAATCTTCATCCTTAGTCATGAGAACTTTCTGTAGCACATGGACAACCGACAGGAAATATTGATCTTCTCGAATTTTCCAATATGGTCCCTGACCACTGCAATCCGACGTTCTTGTTTCAGCCTTCAGGACACTAAGATGGTTCACCATCGCTCGATGTGCGACGTACAATAACACTCGATCGGCTAGTGACATCACGTTAGCGCACGTGTTCCATAACCTCACACGATGAACTTAGAAGACGCTCCACCTCTATGTTGTCTGTGTCTTGCATGAAGAGAAATCGCTGTATTCTTGGTGAGCAATTAAGAAAATCTCTACGGTGTTCACACCTAATTTTGGCGGTCTCTTTTTTTTATTTTCTTCATAAAATAGAATATGCCTGATTAGCTATTTATGCATCTTTTCTTGTTTTATTACAAAATATGAAAGATATATATATATATATATATATATATATATATATATATATATATATATATATAACCCAAAACGAAAAGATTTGAAAAATAATAATCAATAAATAAATCGAGCCGCCGTCGGCCTTCTGCCAGCCCAAGTCCCTCTTTTTCTTTTCTCCAGGCCCAAGTCCCTCTTTTTCTTTTGCAGGGCCAATTCCTTTTTTTTTTGTTCATCAACCCAATCTTCCCTCGGCCTTCTGCCAGCCCACATCTCTCTTTCCTCACCACTGATCATGCCCGGTTTTCACCTCCTCCGTGTTTGCCCTCTCTCGGGCTCTAGCCATGGCCACAGAAGGAAACTTGCTCGAAGAGGCAAGAAGAGGAGGGGACGCGAGAAAAGACGGGCAGGTGAGAGGAGACAGGAGCAGGTAGAGGAGGGGGTGGGGGGCCAGAAGCAAAGAAGAGAGAGAAAAACAAAAAGAGGGGAGGGGTAGTTCTGGTTCTGAGTGGTGTGAAAGCCGAGAGTGAAAAAAAAAAAAAAAAGGGGGCCAGAAACGTCACCGTAAAAAGAGGAGAGCGGGATCAAGCAGCCGAGCGTTGGTCGCCGCCGTCGCAGTCCGAGGAGACCACCTCGTGGTAGGCGGCGGCGGCAACGACGTGGCCGCCGGGGAAGCCGCGGAAGAGAGGAGCTGGGACAACTCTTTGAGCTGAGGCTTGCCGAGGGTGGATAGAGAAATCCACAGAGAACTCGAGCTTCAAGGAGGCGCTGATCTTCGAAGAGCAAGCTGAGCCGACCATCGCTTTCATCCGACGGCCGACGGTGATGTTAGGCTGAAGCCTCGAGCCAGTCGGCGCGGCGGTGAAGAAAAACCAGAAGACTCGGACCAGGCCAGGGAAGCTGGCGTCGGCCCAGTCGGGCGGGTCTGTGCTTGGTATAGTCGGCCGTCGGAGAGGGCTCGGCGCCGTAGGAGTACGAGTTCTTTTGGTCGGACGGACACCCGGAACAGCGAGCAGGCCTGGCGGCAGCGTGGCGAACAGGCCTGACGGCGGTGCGGCCATCGGATCCACGTTTTCTGGCGAACAAGACCTGGGTTCTATCCTAGTCGGGTCGGGTCCTTGGGCCAAGGGACCCGACCAGGATCTTTTTCCTAATTTTTAAATTAATATATCAATAAAAAAATTGAAAAAATACAAAAAAAAATGAGAAAAATAAGAAATAGATAGGAAATGCCTCTGTTTGCCTATATTGTCTAGTTGCATGTATCGACTAATTAGGCTTTTTGTGTCTGACTATTGAATGAGTGCATATTTCAAATGCTTGATACATTAGATTGATATTCCAATGTGGCGGTCGACGGAGACGCCCATGGAGATGGTACCTCATTGAGGCTTGTTGATTGAACATCGACGTTCAATCCGATCCGTTTTTATGTACTCGATTCACGTATCGGAGTTGTTTTCTTTAAATATCGTCATTATAGATTTGATTTGCATGTGTATATTTCAGTTTGATATTTGACATATTTTACTTGATTGAGTGCTTATTACAGCACTATCTTTAGATAAATTGCATATTAATTGCTTTTTCTAGACATTAGAATAAGGGTTAATAGGTAATTGCACAAAATGATAGAAAAACATTATGTATGATTATCTAGCACTAGTAAGACACTTGGTAAGCTTTAAAGGATATGCAAAATGCGTGATCACCTTAAAGAATATTGACTGGTTAGGTACCGAAATTGCACTAATTATCTAGTAGTGTAAATAAGTCTTTGAATTTAGAAACTCCAATTGCGTAAGAATCGAGATGACACTCTCATATCTTAATTGGTTTCTAGCCGACCTCAATATACTAGTGGCGACTCCTAGTAATATTTTAAATTGCTAATCAGTAAGACGAAATCTAACGTCACGTAAGGTAGGACTTAGAAGAGTTTGTGCCCGAATCAATAGGCGATATCTCTAAACTCGCTGGATTCTTGGGAGAGGCTAAAGGCAAGTCGCAAAATATGGTCCCAAACGTGGCTGTACCATCATATCGGGCTTGTGGTCCAGGCCACGTTGCTCTATTCAATTCTTTTATCCCCTGAAACTCCTTCCCTCGATATCCCTCGACTAGTGCTTGCCATTTCGACAACTAATACGGTCCCCGGCCAATCCAATCCGGTCTTCTTGTTTCAGCCTTCGGGACACTACGAAGATTCGCCATCACTCGATGTGCCGCGTGCAATTGCACTCGATCGGTCAGCGACGTCACGTTAGCTGCGCGTGCTCCATGACCCCAACGCGACGAACTTTAGAAGGCCGTCCACCTATTTGTGTGGTCTGCGTCTTGCGTGAAGAGCAATCGATATCTTTTCCTCTGGTGCGTCCTGAAGGGGGCCCCCGGTCCGTTGCTGGCGCATGTGCTGTTCTTGTCCTGACTTTTGACAAATCCTGGAGGCGGGGTTCGAGACGTGACCACTCACTTGCTCGATTCAACCGCGTTGATGTTGGACGGGTGGGGATCTCTTTTTTTTTTTTGCCTCTTCGCTTGGGAAGTGTCGTGCGATGAAACTTCCTGGAAATTTCCCCAGTGGTGTCCCACAATCATCTTTGTGCGGTACGGTGATAACCCTAAAAGCCATTTTTTATTTTTTATTTTTTTTTATTTTTTTTGGTAACAGAAAAAAAAAAATCTTTTTTATATGATGAGACTCGAATCATCTTGGCACACTGCCTCTTTCCATGGATGGGATTCGCGTTGCCTAAAAATTTAAAAAGCTTGCATTTCAACAAATTCAGTTTTAAATATTTTAATATTGTCAACCTAAGTTTTAAATCTTTACATGTTTTTGTCAATTGAATCAATCCGATCAATTTTCACTAGAAATTGATGGCGTGGTCGTCAGTAGTCTTACGTGGCATGACTAGAGTTAGCAGTAACGTGAATATTTTTTTATATAATTTTAAATATTTTTTTGGAACTTATAATAAATTTTTGGGTTTTTCTTTCTTTTTTTTTTTTTTGCCTAAGGGTCGGCAAGGGTCGGCGGCACTAGACGAGGGTGTTGCCGCCCTTGCCATATTTGGGCAAGGCCCAAAGCCAGCGAGGACCACGACACTGATGCCCTCGCCGGCCCTCAGGCAAAAAAGGAAAAAGAAAATCAAAATAAAAATATTAAGAATTTACTTTAAAATGTCCATGGCCATACGACCATCGCCGGTCTTGACACGTAGGACTGTTGGGGACCACGTTATCAATATTCAGCCAAAGTTGATCGGATGAGCTCAATTGACAAAATGCTTAAAACTTTCGGCCAAAAAAAAAAATGCTTAGGACTCATTTGATAATATTGAAAGATTTAGTACTGAATTGACTAAAGTATAATAGGTTTATGACTTTTTGGATAATTTTTTATCCAGATATGTCGTCTCTCACTTGGGAAAATAATCAAAATGCTTTATGGTTTATACTCGACTTTAGTATGAACTTACTTCGTATTCCGGCTATTACTCAACCATTGAAAGAGGTCACACTGCAAAGCTATCATAGTGCCTTAGATAAACTTGCACAATCGTATATGGATTTCATGAAAATCGACGCAGAGACTTTTCATCGGATCACTTTCAACCGTTTCGATCACTAAATGAAAAGTTGCCTTTATCTTTATATCTTATCTCTGTCGTATTCAAACAATTAATCGAGCTACTCATGGCCGTCGTTCCTTCCATTTCCTTCCTACTTTTCTCAGCAATGAAGTGAGAACATTTCTATTTCAGGTGCCGTCTGTTTCATGACAATTGACTATTTGCGAAAGATCTCCTTAATTTTGATAATTTATATCTCGTATGCAAAGAGGTAACACGGTAAATATTCTTATTATCGATAAAAATATTCAGATATGAATCGTTCTTAATAATGAAAATAATTTCCATCGACTCATTTTTCTAACGATATATCGTGATTGTATCATAACCGCGTAAACCGAACTCTTTCCACGTTACCAAGTCACACTTTGCATCCGATGTGGTTGTGTCCTTTGAAGTTAAAGAGAGGCCGCCATTCCTTCCGACCCAAGCAATTGATGCCAAAGGACGAGGATGGACCACAACTTCTGTTGATCTGTTTATCTGCATTGCCTTATCTCTTCCTCATACGTATAATCGATCGTATTTCAATTCAAATGCGCATCGAAGATACGTTCTCTTCCCACCGGATTTCGTTCTCGCTGTATAATGTACATGACGGATTTTCGTACGAGATTTAAAGGGACCCATCGGATTTAATAGTGCACATGGATCCGAAATGCTCAATTTTCTATGGTGGCTAATTGAATTCCGTAGACCCCTCCAGCATCCCTCTCCTCCTCCTCCTCCTCCTCCTCCTCCACGTGAAATTTCAACTCCGAGAGCATGGGGATTCACATGATCGCTCTAGCGAAACTCAACCTCATCTCCGCCACCCGGAACTCGAGCCCTGCCGCGGTCTCGTGCTTGGTATGGCCCTTCCTGCTCAGGCTCTCCGTGAGCTGCGGGCGCATCTGGCGTGGCTACTCCGACGCGGTCTACGCCTTGAGGCTCTTCTTCTTCCAGCTGAGATGGATCGTGCTCCCCGGCGACGGCGACCGAGATCACGCGGCTGACACGAGATGGGAGAGAG
Source organism: Psidium friedrichsthalianum (assembly GCA_019149425.1). Classification (NCBI taxonomy): domain Eukaryota; kingdom Viridiplantae; phylum Streptophyta; class Magnoliopsida; order Myrtales; family Myrtaceae; genus Psidium; species Psidium friedrichsthalianum. The sequence continues at coordinate 8,160 of JAGVVM010004054.1, forward strand.
CTCTGCGGCTGGTCCGCCGGAGATTGATCAGCGGGAGGCAATCGACGGTGGCGTTGGTTGATGAAGATAGCTTGCACACTCTCTACATGCATGCTCTTTGAGCCCCTTTTTCAGTTCATGCTTCACAATCCATGTGCTCCAATGTAAAATTGAGCGATGGTAGAGGTACCGACAACTTTTCTGGGGTTACGTTTGTGGACAAGTAATTCTCTTCAGATCGCGTCTGTCTGCCCGCGGTTTCCTTCATTCTTTGGGCTTGAATTCAATTCCTAATCAACATTTCAGGCTCCTGTTAGAGAGCCCGGACCCAAAGCCGAGCACTGATCTATAGGGTCCAGATAGATACCTTTTCCACTTCTTTTGATTAGATTGCATTTCAAGCATCGGCCTACAGTCGTCGTACGATACCTATTTTGCCCAAGCATGGCGTGAATGAGCTTTAACCCAGTGATGGGATCAAGACTAGGACTGTACTAGGAGACTACTGGGTGACTCTTTGATCAGGTCGTATACACTGATGATAATGACCACAGTTTCTACTGTCGGATCGATCCGGTTCAATCTTGTCCAAGTTCTATGTACGTAGGACCTCGCGGATCTAGAAGGTACTTGAATTTGTCGATATGCTCGTGCGGAGGTGGTGTTTAGGCGAAGCCCCCCATTGGAGCAATCGGTATATCCTAATTGATATGACTCGTTAACTTGAATTTTCAAGTGATTGTGTTTGTGAGTCCAATCGGATATCTTCATGTGTTTGGACTTTATCTCCCCTCTTGCTTTCAATGTACACCTCTTCATTTAGTGCAAGTGTTGTTATCGATGTTGATGTGAAATGATGCCGTGAAGAGATGCATTGCAACTACCCCTAGTATTACGTGGCTATTGAGAAGACTATGGGCGTCAAAACTGAACTATATACCTAGATCGAAACACGAACCGACCTGAAATGACAATAAATTTTGGGTATTTACTGTTCGGGTCAGGTAGTCACTTAAAATTCTAGGTATTATAAAAATTTCAAGTCAAGTCGTGTTTCGGTTCCGGTGTAAATCAGCAAATTAAGAAAATTGATTAGGCAAATGGAAAGCTTAAAATACACTTTTTTTTTTCCTTATTAAAAGAAAAGGAAATTTATGTTTAGAGTAAGCGCAAACTGGCAAATTTAGAAAAAAGCCATACAAGTCAATAACCACATTATATGGATATGATGATATCTAACTACATATGGCTTAATTGGTTGTTTTAAGTCGGCTTTCTTAATTTAGCTGCTACAAACTTTCAATGAGAAATTAAAATCCAACATTATGTTATCAAAACGATACAACAATACTCCGTGTTCCGTGCTTCGTCTACTGTCGAATAATTCCTTATTTTTATTTATGGGTTCCAAAATTGTAGCACTTAATATTACCTATTTCAATTTTCAACCTTTTTTTTTTCAGTTTATTAGACGGGCGATGAGCTTAACTGCCTTCATATAGCATCCAACAGCTAAATCCACATCTCATTTTCAATCTGGTTTATGCCATGATATGTTGCAAAGTTAACATCGAAAAAGAAACCGAAAACCCGACCCGTACTGCTTTGGGTTATAGCCTACAATGTTTCGGGTGGGGTGAAGCACATTCCTATATCGTTTCGGGTCGGGTCGGATATCGTGAAAACACGATCCAACCCGACCAATCGACACCCAAGAGAAGGCTACTTTTTAATGTGGTAAATGTCACTATCTTAGGAACGAGAGAGAGCTTATCCAGAGAAGATCCATATGTTACCCGTGCCGTCACGTTCAATCTCATCTCTCTCATTGGATATCCAAGTGCTGGTTGCCATAGTTGACTAACGAGCTTTAAACTTATGCTTAACTACGAAAGAACTAGCGGGGGAAACGCACTTAACGTGTGTTCCTTCTTTTATAGATGATGAGGTGACTACAATTCAACAAATCAAGAACGATACACAGAAGGTCTCGCGACTCGAAATGCAACGACGCCATCTGGCTGAATAGGTTCGAACAATTATTTCTCAATGTGCTTTGAAATTTAGCCGCAGACGGGTGGACCGACACATTAACTATTGTTTCATTCTTTTGAGTAGGTAAGCTAAATTCAACCATTGCTCAACCAAAAAGAGATGAATCCGGGTGGGACTAATCCCAAGCTACAAGCTCAAAACATCGTACCCTTAGGCGTAAAAGACCCATAAAGAAAATACTTAGTCTGACCAATTAAGGTGAGATGTTGCATACTTCTTGGGGATTACGGACAGCCCAATGGGTCGATGGGATTCTCTTGGTTCTTCTCAAGCTATATAGCACGTGAACATGTCCACCATTCTATGTACGATCCATGTTCCTATTGGGCGATATTGATGTTTGCACGCGTTGAGGTGTGATATCAGGTCGCGAAACCCTGCGCGATTCTCGCCAAACCCAATGTGCGGACCCCAAGACTCGATCCAATCGAAACTTTTCACGGCCTCTTTCGCCAGCGAACCGGACTTACGGTCAAATTTCTTTAGCAGCATCCATTAACAAAACATGAAATCAAGTACAACCCTATAAGGCTTAGACCTAGCTCACGGCTTTAAATTAATGTTGTCTCCCCCAAAAAAAAAAAAAAAAAAAAAAACAGAAAACGTCCTTGTCTAGGGGCGCTAAGAAAATGTCGACAAACAAGGTGGTCTCCATATCATGTGGTTCAATACACAACCGGTTCAATCCGTCCATGACGCAAGAGACTCATCCAGTGAAGGGCTTTGCTTGACCCATCACCAACTGTCGGTCGCAATATTTATCTAGCCATCCATAAGGTAGATCAACCGCTACTCTTTCGAAACGAAAGTGACTATGCCTCATTCTCGTATCCGTGGCCATTTCGAGCAGTAGATCATATGTAATGTCCTAGTTGGTTATCAAGCTTGACTCCCCAGGTGTCGCCTCCCCCTATAGTCGGAAGTCAACGCTCAAACAACAATAACAGTAACAATAAACAATAATAAAATTAGTCACTTAATTTATTAATCCTATGCATAGAGTTCTGCCTGTCTGATTATTATCAGGCTTAACTCCCATGTGTTGCCTCCTGCTATATTCAGAAAGTCTACAGTTCAAACGATAATATTAATGATTATAGCAAGTAATGAACAAAGTGAGATTGGATCGGCTCAACCGACTTTTATACCCCATTATATAATAGAATTAAATAATCCAAATCTCTGCCCCCCAAAAACCCTCAGGATAAAACCTTGAAACGATCACGTACGCCTCTCCCCGGTCCCATCTAACGTTGATAAACAAAATATTTATTGCTTGCGGATATTTTCTGGCTAATGTTTTTAATTTATTCTGACTATTATTGACTCGATCCCAACATCGTCTGACTTATTTGTCATATTTAATTTGTACGTATACGGCCACCCCCGTTGCACCTGAACGGGCGCAACAACTTTTTAGAGTAGAAATTTATTTGACTACGTAATTCAATTTTTTATTTTTTTTCTCAAGTAATTTTAGAACTACTTAAAATAGTATATAAAAAAATTACTTCTCTCTAAAAATAAAAAAAATTAACTTCCGATCAAAAGTTAATTTCTAGAATAGAAATATTGTCATGCGCACCTTAGCTTTCGCCATTGATGTTGCACGAAATTTGGCAACAAGAACTAGGGAAAAAAATCAACGTTTCGTGCTCACGTAACTTATTTTTTAGGCAATGGTGATAATCGGAAAATCAATCTTTGGTAACTTTAATTTCCACCAAAGGAAGGCGCTCAGAAAAATAAAAATATTAAACTAACAACATCTACTCAACAGCATGACCTGACTGTAGTAGCGATTGATTTAGGGAAATTATAAAAAAAAAACTCATAAATTATAGTAATTGCATCTATTTAGTCGTGAGTTTGTTTTTATCGATTGAGTCATAAACCTTTTGTATTTATGTCAATTTTAACCAAAAGTCACTGATACGACGCGACCGGCTCTGATGTGAATAATTTTTAATAATATTTTAATATTTTTCGCATTTTCCATTTTTACTCATTTTATTTTTCCTTTCTCCTTTTTTTTCTTTCTCTTTCCTTCTTTTCTTCCCTTTCCTTTCATAATTGAAAACATTCCATATCAATATCGACCGCACCACGTCAACGATTTTTGGTCAAAAGTTGTCGAATGAACTGGATTGGTATAAATACAAAGGTTTAGGATTCGATTAGTCAAAAAAAGAGAATTTAGGATTGAATTGGCACAACTATAATAGATTTAGGATTTTTTTGATAATTCTCCCGTGATTATTATCGTCATTATGACAAAAGTTATCGGATGGATTGGATCGGTACAAATGCACAAAGTTTATGACTCAATTGGTAAGAAAAAAATTTAGGACTAAATTGGCACAACTACAATAGATTTATGACTTTTTTTTTATATATAATTCTCCGTGATTGTCATTGTTGATATGTCAATAGCACGAGTGATGTATTAAATAATAATCATAAGAAAAATCGAGCATTCGAATCGAGATTATTAATATTCCTAAATTATTCGTGATATCAATCAAAAGCTTTAAGAACTATCGACGTCTGTCCCTAAATCTTAATTGCTAAACTTTAGATAGAATCGTTAGTGTGGAGTGGCTTATCCCTACAAGATGCAATAAACCCAAACACATAAGAAACATATGGAGAGAAGCATGGAGAAAATTACCAAAAAAATTCTAAATACTGGTGCCTTTTAATTTCGTCAATTTAGTCGTAATTTTTTTTTTCCAATTTGGCCTTCCTTCGAGCAAGGCCATCACCACCTCACTGGCACAATGAAAAAAATTGCAAAGGACAAAAATAAAAAATAATATTTATTTTTTAAAATTACAAAATTATCCTCGTTTGCACTAACCGTGTCAAGCAAGATGATTGGTATTTATGTTAACGATTTTTAGTCAAATTTATACTAAGAACTCAATTGGCAAATTATAAAAAGATCTGAGAATAAAATGGCCAAATTAAAAAGATCGGGACTCTAGATTGAATAGGCACAAGTGCAATATATTTTAGATTTTTTCGGTAATTTCCCTGAGAAACACATGGTTAAGTATGCAAGGGCTAATGGCTTTTCAAACGTGTTAGTAAGACAATCTTCCCCTAAAACCCTAGCTGTCCTCCCTCTCATCTCCCTTCTATTATCTATTAAGCGAAGGGTTTGAGCTAGATCTTACCCTCCCCTCTTTATTAACTGATTTAGTTATCTATTTCTTTTTCTTGCTTTCCTCCTATTGGTGAAGCCGCTTTTCTTCTGATCTAGTCTAGATCTGGAAGCTTCTTTCTCCCGTTCCGGAGAGTTTTCTTAGTATACGTTTTTGGGTTTCGTTTCCCTTGGATTTCGTTAGTGTACAAGTCCAGTTTCAAAAGAGATCGGAGGAGCTTTCTGAAGGTTTCGCTCTCACTATTAGTTATGTGCTCATTCAATCTTTTATTATGCATGGTGATAGTGTGAGGACGCGAGCCTAGACGTTTACCGCCGAAAAAGTAATGTCTAGCGACAGACTGAAGATCTCGGCTATGATTTTCATTTTTCTTGATTGAAATTAGATTGTAGCGTTTTGATGTGGCTATGCCAATTGATTTTGATACGATCTAGTTTTGATGACAATCAATCCATCTTAAAGTCAATGAAATGAAATCAACGAATTATTGCTCTTGTTCTAGTTCACATCTTACAATTGTCCATACGATTCAATTCTATTGCACAACATTTGTCACCATCAATCACAATTCAAACGCCTCCGTAGTTTGATACCATTCAATTCCTTGATCACACCTTGCTTCCTTGATCGAGCCTAATAAGCCAAGTCGGAAGCTAAAAGCACGATTTAGCCCGAGATTATCCAAGTCCATGAAAAATGACTGAGAATCGCACAAAATAAAGCCAATTCGCTTATTGGTCCTTTCCACTCCTGAACCCCATCCACCATTTGAAAAAAAAAGAAAAGAACAAGAATCGAGTGAGAGCAAGAGGCATAAACCATAGTTTCCTCCAATTCATAATGTTCATTAACATATAAATTATTGAAGATGAGATATCATTTCGTTGTCATTGGTGATGTGTCCGCCACATGGAATTAGGATTGGTAGGAGTGTTAGCGTGAGCTATAATTCTCTAATTCGTAGGGATTTAATTTTTTCAGCCATAATTGGGTAGATAATTGAAAAAAAAAAAAAAAAAGTTTAGGGTTCAATTGAAAAAAAAAAGTCTAGAATTTGTTTTTGGTAAAAAAAAAAAAAGTCTAAAATTGAATTGACACAATTGTAATAAGTAAAAGACTTTTTTTAGTAATTGTCCCTATACCACGAAAGCTACTTGATAATTACACGTTGATATCGATGAAGATGTCGATTCTCTTCGAGTTATTGGCTGTCCCTTCCATCGGTAACTCTTACTCTATGTCAAACTCTACTCCCGTTGACTAAATCTCTCGAGTGCCAACGGGCCAACACCACTCAACGGTGGTTTCTCAACCGACGCGGACACCTTAAATGGTGAGGTCGAAAATCAATAAACCAAAGATAAAAGAGTAGTGTTGGACCGCCGGTCTTTGTATTATAGGGGAATGACCGAAAAAAGGTATGGTCATTTCATTTCCCGCACGGGAAAAGGCCACTTGGAGAAGTCTCGTAACGTCGGTCCTATCTTGGCATCACTCCCTGTTGATCATCCACAGAAACAAAGTTAATTCCCACCGTTTGCTCGTGGCTTGTTGCGTCAAACACATCCCTCTTTGAACATGTCATGTTCGACTCGGTCTTGCATTTCTATGGTACGCAAAATTTTCGACTAAACTCGTATCAAACGGATAATCGGAAAGGGGAGGCGCGATTAACTAAATCCAATGACAACAAGTTGCGGCGCCAGAAACAACTACGAGATATATTAAAATTCCGTAGAACCACCATCAATTTTGATATGAACTCTTTAATTTCTTTAGAATAACGGGCTTTGGTCTTACGAAATTTCACAACTCAAGAGGGCGCTGATAATGCGACAAGTCGCGCCGATTCAAATTAGGGCTCACCGCAATACTTTCATCGGACTTTGATATTCAGGTTGCAATGGCTCGACATTCACGAAATGGGAATCGGGTATTCCTACGGCCCCTTTCGATAATTGCTATTGAATCTTTCGATCACAAGGCCGTGCCGCCGTCTGGGAATGGTTCGCGGGTCGAAATTATTATTGTTCTCGCCGCATAATTTATTCTCGGAGAGATGCGAATACTTAGAACACTGTCTCACTCAGATCCGAACAATATCGTTAGGGCACGTGGGCGGAAGACGTTACACCCTGGTCGTGAAAACGACAAGGCAAATATCTTCCTTTTCTTTTTCAGATTCTTTTTAATGAAAATAGTTGCTGAATTAAAGCATGACGGTCGTAAGGTCCATCCATAAAAGGTTCCCAGACGAGAATTTCAGCTTCCTGGGCAAATCGAAATGGACCCAGTTGAATTTTTGGAAATTACACAGATGCCTAAAGGTTTCTATTTTTGGAACCTCACGATCATTGGTCCGGTCGTTGTTTTCTCCGGTTTCAAATACGATGTAAATGTTGAAAGTCAAAGATCGGTTGAATCCATCCTCCCTTGCGTCCCCGATTCGCGCTACGACTGCGACGTACGAAGCTGCTTCAATCCACTTGAAAAAAGTAGTCGATTGCGACTAAAATGAAACGGTACCCATTAAATGCCTTTGGGTTAATAGGGCCAATCGCATCGATGCCACACGTAAAAAACGGTCATGGCCTGATAGCTGATTCAACTCGTTCGGAGGAACATTAATCCTATCTCCGTGAATCTGACCCTCGTGACAACTACGAACATACCGGATACAGTCGCTTTTTAGGGTGAGCCATTTCTGTTTTTGGAACCTCACGATCATTGACCCGATCGTCGTTTTCTCCGGTTTCAAATACAATGCAAATGTTCAAAGTCGAAAATTAGTCGAATTCATCCTCCCTTGCGTCGCCAAAAAAGCAAAAGGCAAAAAAAAAAGTCAAAATTCTTTTTCTTATTTCCCCCTGTGCGTTAAAAAATTTACATATTTTCACACACATTATTTATGTGCTTCCTTCGTTCCATCGTGTAATTTAGCAATATTTTCTCCATTATTGTAGTCATTCCAACATTTAATAAAAGAGGGATCCTGCTTAATCTTTCAAATGCCCAGCTTATTACGCATGTCCGCGCAACATATGCGCGCATTTACTAGCGCACATCGAACATACCTCTCAATACTTTTTCTTTACATGTAAATCAGTCTCTTTTTTTTTTTTTTTCAGTCTTCGTAAAAGGATTTGATGTACTCACCTGATTTTTAATACCGTTTCAAGCAACAATTTTCCTAAAACAGTTAATCGTTGCAAAACGTCTTTGTGCCATTACAGGACTAGCCAAAAATGGCACTCATTTAAGTGTATCTACGAAGTACGGAAAATGCTATCGTAAAGGAAAAGAAATAAAGCATAATTCGTCTAAACTTTGGGATGTAAAATTCGAGAGTATTTCCCGAAATGAAAGAAAGAAAAATATTTTCCCTCGACTCGGGGAATGACGGTGGAGAAAATAGACTCCGCGTCATTTTCGAATAGCTACTGTCGGATAGGCTCATATAATAGCGATTCGCGTCTAGAGTAAGTTATTAGAGTTTTGGCTCGTGTATTATCAGTGCTGTGCTTCGCACAATTACTTGTAACCAGCTTGCCGGCAGCGTACTCCGGTTACTAGCAACCGTGGAAGTACGTGAATTGAGATTCAGGAAATATATTTAAATTAGGAAATTTTAAAAAAAGAAAAAGAAAACCGGACAACTTGCTCGTCCGGTCTCCATGTGAGGCCCCACATCTGACTTTTATTTCTTACTCTGTACCGCACTGGCAGTGCGCGCGCGCGCGCTCTCTCTCTTCCCCCTTTCAACGGAAATGAAAGAAATAAATGAATGAAAAGCAGAAAATATAAATGCAGAAATCTCAAAAGGAAGGAATGTGCTACCCTCACCTTTTCGAAACGACTAAAGAAAGATACACAACCTCTGACCAAAAATAAAAATAAATAAAAAATCATCCATAATCATCCCTAATTTTCATATCCTAAAATGATTTCAATTTGGAGAATTTTGGCAATTTTTATTGGGGTGAGTTTTTAATTGACGTATCAATCGATACTTATCGCTTCATTACTTTGCTTATGTGGATTTGTTATTGATATGAAAATGACACATCAAGTCAGAGCTGGATTTATAAGGATAAATTTAAGAATAGATTGAAAGTTTGTGATTTGTTTAGATAAAGTAAAATTCGTGGCAAATTTGAGATTGAACCTAAAGCTGGGGTTTTTTCTGAACCAAAAAAAAATTCGAGGCATATTTGTGACTAAATCGAAACTTGTGGATCTTTTTTAAACAAAAAAACTTGAAACAATTTTGGGACTGGATCTAAAGTTTAGAGTTTTTTTTAGGGTATTATGTCAATTTTAACTACTAGAGTGTAGATAAAATCACTAGTGTGACGTGGCTTGTTCTAGTGAGATGTAATCAACCAAAGATGCAAGGAGACACCTTATAAGTTTACAGTCTAGTTTTGATGACAATCAATCCATCGCGAAGTTAATGAAATGAAATCAGTGAATCGTTGCTCTTGTACTGGTTCACATCTATTAACGATTACCCATAAGTCCAATATATATAACGAGTCTTAAACTTATTACACTCTTACCAATTTAGTCGTAAGCCTTTTGATTATACCAATCTAGTCATTGACCGTCTTGTGTTTCACCAATTGGGTACATCATTAATTTTGGCTTGAAATCTTTGATGTGGACGCCGATTGTCCCACGTGACATGGCCGGAGTTAACTTGGATATTTTTAATAATATTTCAATATGTTTTTTCTTTTCTTTTTCTTTATTATTTTTATCTTTGCTTGCCACGGGCGAGGGCTTCCGGCGCCCTTGCCGGTGGCCGGCAAATCGCGCGTGGCATTTTCTTATTTGTTTCAGTCCAAAAATAGCCAGGTGGCTTTTTTCTTTCACCTTCGGAGTGGCTAAAACTTTCTTGTGCACTTTAAAAAAGGAAACGATCAAGAAACAAGTAAGAGCCAAGTGGCATAACCCTAGAATCATTCCTTTCTTATTGAGTTCACTAATTTTCCCTTGGCTTTCTCCCTCCTAATGCTCATCCCCATGGATGAGAACTTTCTTCGAATCGATTCAATAATGGTCGGGTTGCATGGTCCATCACATTCGAAAAAGGCAAGTCTATATCCCTTTCAGCTTTTTTCCCCCCTCTAACTAAGGGATTCAACTCAAAGCACAACATGAATTCAATTGTTTTCCCATCGTTAAATGCGGAAAAAGTTGTCTAAAAAGTCCTAAAACTATTACACTCTTACCAATTTAGTCGTAAGCCTTTTGATTATACTAGTCGAGTCATTGACCTTCTTGTGTTTCGCCAATTGGGTACATCCGATTAATTTTGGCTTGAAAATCTTTGATGTGGACGCGATTGTCCGCGTGACATGGCCGGAGTTAACTTGGATATTTTTAATAATATTCAATATGTTTTTTTCTTTTCTTTTTCTTTATTTATTTTTATAATTTGCTTGCCACGGGCGAGGGCTTCCGGCGCCCTTGCCGGTGGCCGGCAAACAGCCTCGCGCGTGGCATTTTCTTATTTGTTTCGTAGTCCAAAAATAGCGAGGTGACTTTTTTCTTTCGTTTTCGGAGTGGCGAATAACTTTCTTGTGCACTTGTGTGGGAGATGAATTAACGCCGAGCCCGACATTTAGGATTAGGATTACTTTGTTTAATTCAGCAACCATCTCGTTGTCATCGATGGCGTGTCCGCAAACGCGGAATTAGGATTAGCACGGGGAAGGGAACATGTCAGCCTTAGAAAAGAGGAGTTTAGTAGCAAGTGAAAAAGATAGGATCGTCGTTTCTACCCTTAGACTCTTACATTCGAATCATCAAATATTTGTATTCGCCCTTGAAATTGTGCACTCTCAAGAGAGATCGACGCCCGTAATCTACGACAATTCGACACGCGCGAGATGGGAGGACCCCCGCGATCGATTAAAACGGTATCGATCAAACGTTAATAAAGTAAGAAAAAGGTATGGCTGGATTGACGGTCTCTTTTGAATGTTATTCTGCTTACTGAAGAAGCCTAGCGAATGAAAAAAAAAAAAAAAGGTATGGTCATTTCTCGCACGCACCACACACACGGGGAAGTCTCATAGATCTTGGATGGGACTGCTCTGGAGATCATCCACAGACACGAGTTAAACTCCCATCACTTGCTAGTGGCCGTCGCGTCGAGGCCGTCCTCTTTGAACGTGTAAAGTTTGCCTCGATCTTGCATGTAGATATGGATCACAAATATCGAACAGAAGAAGAATAGTCCGAATTACGTCGGGTCGGGTCGGGTCGGGTTATCGGGTTTTTTTTTCAAGTACTTGCGAATGCGTTTGGTGCTCAGTGAACTCTATTTACTCTTATCTGTCTTGGGTATGATGTTTCGTTCAGTTTGGATTTCGTCGAAAGTCGTTGTTTTGCTAATCATCCATATTGAAAGGAAACGCGACGAGAGAAGATCCAAAATTGTTGGTTCGATTCGGTTCGGACGATTCTTTTTTGACGCCCCTACATTGACTAAACCAAATAACTAGAAGATGTGGCGTCGAGAAAATTTATCAAAATACCTTGGAATTTCATGGGATTTACTATCAAAATTACCACAATTTTAATTTTTTAGAGTAGTCAAGAGTTTGTCCTACAAAGTTCTACAATTTTGAAAGGGTGCGTGTGGGAAGAAATAGAGTCTAAAATGCATATTTAGCACGATAGCTCACATCTATTCAAATTCCAGCCCCAGCAGACTCGCAACATGTCCATAGGATTCCGGTTGGGAGTCAAATCTAATTCAACTATCCTTGCACAAGCCGTGTGGACGTTAGTGCGATTTTTAGAAATTACGGACGTCAGCATCAGCTGACTATGTAGGAAGGCTGGCAGACATCCACTTCAGCGATTTTCGCCAATTTAGCTAGTCGGAATGACTATGCTCTCAATTATCAAGAGATTGAAGGATTAAATTAATCCATTAAAAAGTATATTATTAAATTGATTGCGGTAAAATTTGTTTAAAGCCTTTTCGATAATTGTCTCATTCGAATTATCGAACATAAATATAATGTTTTTTTGGCACGGTGATTTATGCTTTGGGAAGATGCGAGTACGAAGAGTAATAATGCGACGCAAAAGCGAAGATCATTCATGGGGGCACGTGGGTGGACGATGTTGCGTCCTTGTGTGAGAAACGACAGACAGATCTTCCTTTTTATTTTCGTAGATCTTTTCACGAAGATAGCTGCAGAATTAAACAGAATACTGGGTGGGCGAGGGCCCATGAAAGTTCTCGGAGTTAAGGATTGTACAAGCACCGAGTTTCTAGCAGATATTCAAAATTAATCTATCCAAATCTCCATAAGTTTTGCTTATATAGGCGCCTATTATTACTAATTTCTAATGGCACATCAACACCGCAATGCGACGTGGACAGCACATCCCTATTGTTAAATAACTGTGTTTATATGTAAATTTATTGGTTCATTTTCTATCATTTAAACTTTTGATAACAACGAGTTCCAATTCTACGAGCAATCTTTTTCACTGACTGCGTTAGTGGCTGTGTCTGTTGAAATTCTACGTGTAATTTTTTTGGTTAATGCCAGCGAAAAATCTCAAACTTATATATCTGTAATAAATTTATCTTAGATTAATTTTTTGATGCACGAAAACTCCAAACTGATACATTTGTGATAAATTTGTTCAAAAACTATTTTTTACCATAACAAATCTCAAATCGGTACAACTGTGAGAAATTTATCCTAAATTAATTTTTAGGCCACTAAAAACTTCAAACTATTACACTTGTGACGAATTTACTCTTCGTTAAATGAGTTAATTATCATAAGAACATCTCATATTGATACACTATGAAAAACATAAGGTAAAAGCCTCAAATTGATATAACTGACATGTGCCATCGCTAACATCAATATATTTTATGTTAAATTTAATGAAACTAACGATGGGTATATTGAACAGAACGATATTGTCACAAGTGTACTTAATTTTGTAAATTTATCATGAGTTGTACTAGTTTGGTGATTTTTGTGGTAAAAAAATAGTTTGAGGTGAAATTTATCGTAGGTATACTGCAGTATTAGAAATTTCCCTGGTATTGAGTTTTTTTTAATTCTTATTATCTATTTGTATATAGTTATTTTCAGCGTCCCTAGAAATCAAATTTCTCAGCAATCAGTGGACCCGATTGAAATTTTAAAACTTACACGGATGCCTAAAAGTTTCTGTTTGTGGACTTCAAAATCATTGGACCGGTCGCTATTTTCTCCAGGTTTAACGACGATCTGGCTGAAGAAATGTTAAAGTCAAACAAGTAGAATTCATATTCCTCATTCCTGCCGACAAAAAACATAAATTACAGGAGTATTTTTTTAAATCCTTTTTTTGCCCTGTTAGTGATAAAAGTGTGCAGAGAGTATAGAGGTATGAATCGTCAAAGATATTTTGAGGGTAAGTGGCAAAAACCCGCTCGTCAAAATGGGGGTAGATTTGGACTTCCAAATCCCGCGTCGCGACGCGTGATGATGAGCTAACCCCTGAAGAAGTTCTATTTTTTTCCAAAATTACTCTACACACCGGTATCTTGAAATTTTCGGATGATACGCCGGGGCCGGAAACACGTGCATTTCTCTGCAATTGTAGGGCGAGCAGTAATTTCTCCAATAATTAATCCTGGGTACATTTAATAATCGGGAGATTTGCTCAGGATCTTTCAAATGTCGGTTTTTCGCGTTGCGCACGTTTGTTGGTGTTTATTGGACACGCCTCTTAATATTTTCCGCACTGGTCTTTCCACGTCGCCCGTAGATAAAATGCGAATGTATGCTGATCAGACCATGAACGGTAGATGATGAGCGATTCACGAAATACTTAGGAATAGAGTAAAAAAAAAATATAAACATCAAATGGTTTTAGATTTACGCGCTACTTTTTTTTTGAGGCCCTCCGGCAATAAACAATTTTTCCTAAAAGCATTTATTGCACAACATGCGAGACTAGCAAAAAATGGTACACGGTTATGTGTATGCGAAGTTTCCTAATATCTAGACCCATAGAATGCTCCATAGTGTCCCTCGAATATCACAGCATAAATAGATCAAACGGATGAGTAGGGATGTGGGCTAGGTATTCAGGCAGACAATCAAGTCGAAATAAAAACGTAAAGTGCAAAAAAGAAATCAGAGACATGCAAGATTTATCAGGATTCAACATTAAACTAGTGGTTACGTCTAAGCAGAGAATTCACTATAATTAGTAACTCGCATTCTCGTTATATCACTGCAATTACAAGCGAAAATAGTATATATACTAGTAATATTCATTAGCTAATGCCCAAACTACTAATAAAAATTTGCTAGTTTAAATCGTAAAAGCCCTCTTGGGTTCATGGAGCATTGCCTCCTTGAGATTCTTGCCCCTTTAGGCGTGGAGCCGGAACCATGTACTTTTCCTATCGCAGGGAAATATCACATTCCAACATGATCGCCGATGCTAATTACCTCTCCAAACATTACCCTAAGGGCCCTTATGCATGTTGCGAATTTTTTTTCGCTCCGAGTCATAGCTAACTTTGGACCACTGGTGGGTTTGAAAATCTCTAGATTGGCAAGCCCCATCGCCACAACTTTGTCGGGATGTTTGGCACCCTAAGAAATCTCTCTTGCGAATTACATCGTGGCTAGGCAAATGTAGCGTGAGCCTTTTCGGGGGTGGGTGGCCTAGGACCTGCATGATAACCATACATCCTGTTTCAAAAAATTGATTCTAATTAAAATAAATTTTTATGATTCTATTCTTGAATGAATTTTAGAGAACCAGAAACGCGTTTGATAAATGCACAAAATTTCTGTTTCAAAAAACCGTTTCTCTTCCTATTTTTTTCATTTAAGTCAAATAATTATGTAGTTACTTCGTAAAATTTCATCCTAAATTGAAGACTAATTTCCAATGTACACTAAGATAATTTAAAACACATTTATTTTCATTGCATATTGTAAATGAAGCACGAATTTTAATACATGACATTTGACATTTGATTGAAGCATGGGATAAGTTCTCATATTAAGGACTCATTTTTTTCTTTAAATGTTGTGTCGTCCAAATATATACAAACATAACAGCCGCAGAATAACCAAATTATCTATTGAAAAAAAAACCAAATAATCCTCCTCGATACGAAGGACAAGTCCTTTAGTATCATTTTGCAACTTCTGTCTTAAATCCGAGCGGGTGTTTGGCTCCAGCTCCACATGCAAATGGTCACATTTTGTGACATATGGCTACGAGTATATATGTTACCATCCGCACGTTAGATGCCCTCATTTTTTGCAACATTTTTTGTAGAAGAGTGAAATCTAGAAAAATTTGGCCTAAATTTATGAAAATGAGGTCAAACTAGCCTAATCTAAGCTTCTTATATTTTTAGGAAATTTCTATTTTTTGTGATTTTAAAAAAAATTTCAATTTTTTTTTCGAATTTTTATATTAATTTTTTTATTAGGTCGAGGGAAAAGTGACAAAAGAACTGAAAAGGAAGAGTGAGAAATATGAGACTTCATCCTGTTTTGTGATTTTCAAAAGTGATTATTTTTTAGTTTGGATTTTGATCTAAAATCGATTATGATTCTCTAAAATTGATTATTGAAACAGAATCAGAATCATAAAATAAGAATGATTACCATGTAGATCTTTAAAAATCATAAATCGAAAACGCCTGACCATCATGAAACGGGGAAAAGAACATGCACGACTTCTTATTGTTTCAACAAAGCTATACATACTTCAAATGAAAGATTATTTCTTCTTTTCTTTTACAATTTTTTTTTTTTGCCCGAGTATATCCCACGAGGCTCAAATAAAACGTGGGTTGGAAAACAAGCCCCCCCCACTAACCAGTCAGCCAATTCGTCGTATATCGTTGAGACGAGGCGGTCAAGCAGCATCCGAGGTCCTCTCCATTTTCAAAACCCTTCGGACAGGGAAGTCCACGTGGCAAGTCACGGACACCTCCTCTCCCTTTTGGAATTGATTAATCAATTAATTGGATTGATTGGGTTTTTTTTTTCTTCCCCCCGTCCCCAGAAATTAGCAGCATCACCACCGAAAAAAGCTAAAGTAGCTTCCCTCGCACTTGGGTGGGCCCCACCCACCACCGGCCGATCGCCGGGCCCCACACGCGAATCCCCCTCTCGCCGCTCGATGTTGCCCAGCAGTACTCGCAAAAGTCGCAAAAGCTGGTACCATCCGCCGCAGCGAGTACCTTCGCTCCAAGATATTTTTCATAAATCATAATCATAATTAACGCTAAAATCAAATTTACGGAAAATCCAAACATAAATAATTTCTTAAAATCGAAATTTGATATTTCTCAGATTATTTTCTTGGACAAAAACTTCACCGGATTCACCTGCTTTTTTACGTTAGATCATGTACCGCACACAACCGTTAACTCCCACGACCGCGATTATTTAATTTTTTTCATTCAATTTATGTTTTCTAACTGTGGTTTTTTTTTTTTGAAATTTTAAAAGAAGTGTGTTATTTTATTTATATTTGTTTTGTCTTTTGTTTTGTTTCGTTTTAAATATTGTACCATGGAACCCGGAAGGAGACCGAGACAAGACAAATAAGAGAAAGGATAGGAAAGGAGTCAGCTTTTTAAGGGCCAAATTGCAATCTCCTTTCGAGGCTAAAAACTCCGAAAGGAAGAGGAATTCGAGATAAAAAGCCTGCTTTAGTGTGTGGTGGTGTATTTTTGAGTGCTTCGTTCCTGCTCCTCCTCCGTCGTCTCCGAGCCCAAGCTCACCAACCACCCACCCAAGAAAATCTCTGTCTCTCTCTGTCTGTCTCTCTCTTTGTGTCTCCCAAGCGTTTCCCATTCCCATGGAAGCTTGAACAGCGTCGGAGGGACTGCGAGCGAGAGGCGAAGAAGATAAAAGCCTGCTTTTCAGGCGTTTCGACGGTGTTTTTCCGGTGGGTTTCTTTCCGTCTTCGTATGAGCACGAAGAGGGTATAGGACAACAACTTTCGGCCAGAGAGAGAGAGAGAGAGAGAGAAGCGGTCGACTGATGGCTTGGGAAGAGAGGCTGCAGGGGAACAATGGTGGCGGGCTGCTGCTGAGTAGGCTCTTGTTGCTCGCGCTGCTGGCGGCGGCGGCCGCGACGGCGACGCCGGAAACCGCGGCGCCCCGGCGGAACGCCTACGCGACGATGATGTACATGGGGACGCCAAGGGACTACGATTTCTACGTGGCGACTCGCGTCCTCGTCAGATCGCTCGCGAGGTTCGGCGTCGACGCCGATCTCGTCGTCATTGCCTCCAACGACGTGCCCCTTCGCTGGGTCCAAGCTCTGTAAGTCTGTCGCTACCCTGTTTCAGCTACCAGCAATTGCTTTCATGTCTGCGTCGAGTTCATGTGCGGCTCTGAAAGAATCGGAACGGTCATCGATTCATCATCTCCGGTCTCCGAAATATCTCTCCACTTCACCCAGTCCACATTCGCCTCCCCCGAATCGAAGCCGATAAAGCCAAAAATATCTCCTCGAGAACAAAGGGAAAGCTGGGTATTTTCGTGGAAAGCGGGTTAGCTTTTTTCATTTATTTCTTGCGGGTATTTCCTGCAAGGTTCTTTCTTTTTCGTCTGCATTCCTGTTGCTAGCTAACATGAGCCCAGGATCAATTTGGAACCCCTGGGGCAATAATCCGCTGCCTCCCGAGTTCACCGTAGGCGCGGACTCCCACATCTTATCGTGTCCCTCGGTGGTAGTATCTTTTGTGGAGTTAAGAATATGCTTTTGGCGTTTCCCACTGTTCTTCTTTTTTTTTAAACTGTTTTTTTGGGGGGGGGGGGGGGGGGGGGGTTTACTGTTGCCGTCGCTTTGTTAGTTTACGTGAATCAATGAGGTCTCTTAGATATTACATGTGGCTTTGTCCTACGATGCCCCTGTGGGGTCCGATGACTCATTCTCATCGATGAGTTTCTTCTTCGAGGTTTCAGGACCATCCCACGTCTTTAAGACATTGAAATTTCGGAAACAATAGAAGAAGATGACCGACCTTGGTGATTCATGACGATTTTATGTCTGAATTTGGTTAGTAATGGGTGTAATGGGTATGGTATTGAAGTGAGGATCGGCCAACGAGCTGTTCCGCCGGACTCATTGCGTAACAGTAACGTGGCTCGAAAAGTCCTTTTTGTTGTCAGTCCTCTTGTTTCTTACCGATAGATCTGTTTTTTTTTTGGGTTTTTTTTTGGTTGGAGGGGGGGGGGGGGTGATTTGTTCATGTGCTGGAATAAAAAAGATGGGTTCTAGCGGATGGAGAGAGACATATAGGATAACACCCATTTTTGTCCTGTTCGTGGCTGAAGTCTGGCGGGGTTTAGGTGGGGATGAAGCTCTAATCCCGATCGATTCACAAAACGTAAGCCAGATGGGCGACTAGACCCACGACGATGGTACCTCCAAAAGATCGTTCTTTATTATTAGATGAATGCTTCCATCCTTTGACATGACCAGTCGCATCTCGTAGGAGTGGGCACGTCGTATGTTTGATGTTTTGTTTGTTTGCGAAGGAGAGAGATGGAGCTTCTTGGTTCGTGAAGCTGTAGTTGCCTAGACTGCAACTCCATCCATGTTTAGAACAGATCAGTCGCTTGCTCGTGTGAAATTGAAATTTGACGAGGTCATTCGTACAGAGCATGTGGTTGTTGTTTTTGTCATAATCTTCACTCAAAGGACGGTCGACTATTGAGTGAATTTCCACCGACCCACGCCGGCCTCCCACAATTCACGAGGAGGTCAACGTTGGACAGAGCCACATGCAAGCAAGCACTAACCCAACCCACACGATCCACTGTTTTATTGGCTGTGAATTAACTCCCTTTTTATTTTTTGGGCAACTTCCATCTGTCGATGATCTGTCTGTTCAATTCAGATGCATCAGACGTATGTCGTGAGCACAGAGAGATTAGTACAGGCATGTGGAGTAGGCTAATGTTGGGCAACTCTGTTGACTTTCAAGCTTAATGCTAGTGCTCTATGAATCATCCAGGGTCGGTCGATTCCAGTAAATTATGGTATTTAAGTGTTGCATTTGAGGACGTCCATTGCTTTTTTGGTTGACTTTGAGGATTTAATTAGACCCTACTTCAGGATCTTCTAATCCCCATTTTTAGGCCATGGTTATTGCTTTTGAGTGGTTGAAGTACGTTAGTTAAGCAATAAAATGGGTGAGTACCGTGGGTGATTGGTTTTAGGATGTGTGGTTTCCATCTTAGAACCGAGAATCACCCGCTAGGGATTGGTTCTGTAAAATACGAACTGTTAATCATCTACTCATTCCGTGGATCCATCCGAGAACTGAACCACCGATCTGGTCTGGTTCCCGGTTGGATCTCAGTCACAATCTTACCGAGTACCAACATCAAATAAAAAAAAAAATTAGGACCAATTCTTAGCTATTGAAGGAGGAGGACTCAACTTGGGACTTTGATAGTGCATTTCCAAGTTTGTGTTTAGTATTCTTACCACGTGATAAATTTAAGGACAATGTTTTTACAGGCAGTAGTATTATTGTTAACAATGAAATTGAGTATCGTGGGAAAGGCAATAGCAGTTGATCAACTAATTAATGTAGATTTTAATATGCATCCATAATGTGTAACACATTACACATGAAAATAAGTTGGGTTTGGATTTTTTTTTGGACAGATGGGTTTGTATTTTGGCCTTTTGAGGGAGATGGCTTCAATTAAAAGAATATACATTTGTATTTTATAAAGGAACCAATTTGGTTGGGCCGGTGGGATGGTTGCCACTCGAAATCGTGAACCGAACTGGTACCCGCCGGTTCCAGAAGATTGGAACTGGGAAACGGATTGGTACCTATTGGTTTCATCCAAAATCAACCGGTTGGGTACGTCTGGTTCGGTTTGGGTGGATCATGATTTTTTTCCTCACCCCTAGTGAGTACTCAGAAGTACAAGCTGTCGTTTTTTTTGGGCCAAAAAGTGCAAGCTGTTTGAAGAGCTAATAAAGGTAGAATCTGGGGAAGGATTACTACTTGCGTATGCTTTGGGCTTTTGCTGAAGTCAACTATGATTTCTTTGATAACAAAAAGATGGTGAAAGCCGTCACTTGTGTAAATTAAGATAGTTGATTGCATTTGAACATCTAAATCGATGTAAAATCTGAAGGCACAGTCAAAAGTGCAAAACGTTCTGTGCGGGTTCTGAGAAAAACTTGCTGCAGAAATCAACTTAGGGATGCAATTGCTGTTCAAGGCTCTTATTTTAATAAGTTGGTTGAACTGATGCAAAGCAATATTTTCATTGTAACCGCGTTAAGTTGAAGTTATCTGCCAAACATCTGATGCTGCATGGCATTTTCTGGGGAAATAGGAGGGGGCGTGTGGCGTCCTTAACTGTAAATGGAGATGGACATGTCAAGGTTCATCTTGGTTGCACCAAAATTTACATCGGATTGTATCGGCACTGCATAGAATAGTGGCTTATAAGTACATGCTGACTGTTGAATATCATATGTTCTGATTAAGGAGGTGAAGCTTGCGTCTTGCAATGTGCCCTTCCATTTTCGCCTCGTGTTTTCTTGCAGTCTCGTGTTTAGGATTGAAAGTGACTGAACTAGAAGTGATTGTATCTTTTCCTATAATCTAGGGAACATGAAGATGGTGCAAAGGTGGTAAGAGTGGATAACCTCAATAATCCGTACAAGAATCAGCCTCATTTCGACCGCAGATTCAAGTTGTCCCTGAACAAGCTCTACGCATGGAACTTGGTAGACTACGAGAGGGTCATCATGCTCGACGCAGACAACCTCTTCCTTCAAAAAACTGACGAATTATTCCAATGTGGCCAGTTCTGTGCTGTGTTCATCAATCCTTGTATCTTCCACACAGGCCTCTTCGTGTTGCAGGTAGAATTTCGCTCTCCCCCTTCATCCAATTTAGAAATTCATGTAGCTATCGAAACATCTGAGAAAAAAGTCAGGGAAATCATTACCTGCTCATGTCAGTATCCATCATGAACCTTTTCCTTCTCATTGTTACTTTGCAAAATTCTGCATTTAACATTTTCCTAATAGGAGTCCTTATGAATGTGTATATGCAGCCGTCGGCTGGGGTTTTCAAGGACATGCTTCATCAGTTGGAAGTTGGGAAAGAGAATCCAGACGGTGCAGATCAGGGTTTTATTGGTGGCTACTTCCCTGATTTGCTTGATAAGCCCATGTTTCATCTGCCTGCGAATGGCACTAAACTCGAAGGAAATTACAGGCTTCCATTGGGTTACCAAATGGATGCTTCCTACTACTGTAAGTTACAGGAAAATAGTCTTTTAGTACAGCCCGAGGACGACATTAATTGATTGGCCTTAATTACTCCTATCCTTTTGTTTTCAGACCTTAGACTTCGGTGGAAACATTCCACCTGCGGTCCAAACAGTGTGATAACTTCCCGCGCGCCGTGAGTTGAAGCCATGTTACTGGTGGTCGTTGGTCCGTTTCCTCCTTTAGGAATATCCATGGC
>JAGVVM010004055.1:0-20923 GCA_019149425.1 Psidium friedrichsthalianum
TATGCATTCAATTTGTAGAAACATATCGAAGAAGGACCTTAATAGATGCATTAACATCACTTTGCAGAACTTACAAGCAGTTCATATTAGCCATAAATGAGTCGCACATTGTAAGATTATAAAGTAACATATTCTTCAATGCGTTCATATTAGAAATAAGATAAGCTTATGTTAATATTCGACGTAAGCTATCTTCTAGAATTTTGTGAGTAGCAAGACAAGTAAGATTATGTAACCAAGGATAAATAGAAGGACAAACAAGGGAGGGCAAATGTCCTAGTTGCGACGTTCGAACTGACTTTTACGTCTTGCTTTGATACA
Organism: Psidium friedrichsthalianum; assembly: GCA_019149425.1. Taxonomy (NCBI): domain Eukaryota; kingdom Viridiplantae; phylum Streptophyta; class Magnoliopsida; order Myrtales; family Myrtaceae; genus Psidium; species Psidium friedrichsthalianum. The sequence goes on from JAGVVM010004055.1 coordinate 322, forward strand.
GGAAGGAAGTGACACAAGCCTGAATATAAACGGACATGCTTTCCCTTCTGGCGGTCCTCCTTGGCCATTAATTCAGGGATATGCCTTTTAGCTTTCAACCTCAATCTTGAAGCTCAACACTCAAGTGTTAGAACTTTTTTATTCACCAAGTTCCACTCGAGTGGCGAGTGAAGAACATACTGAACCATATCATCTACTAAATTAACCAAGAGGAGGCTGAAAATTCGAGGAACCAGGTTTGGATAAGAGAAGAGAGTAAAATGAGGAGTCTCATGATAATAGATTGTCACATTGGCATTCAAACGAAAGATGCTCTGCCATATACATGATAAAGGCAACATGGCCAAACTAAATAAGTACATTGAATTCGAGATCAGACACTATTTGTGAATAGTAATACTATTCATCAACCAATAACACTATTTGTGAATAGTGTTCTACCTACGCTATAGGTGAATAGTGACCAATTCTACAGTAATTTTGAATAATTTTGAACTTTGTAGGCCATTCTTGAAAAAGAAACACACTGGTAGCACACATATTCTACAAGAGAAGGGTTCATAGATCTTCAAAGAAATTTATTGAGACCCTTCTTCTTGTTGTCAAGAGCTATCTAACTATTTAATCCCTCTTTGTCATTTTTTTGTGTTAGGGTCTTCTTAAAAACACAAAAATAGCTTTTCTTTCTTGCTCCCTTTCAATGAAATCATCATTAATTTTGGAAACACTCGATGCCTCACCTTGACGAGAGGGCTGAAATGAGGGTTTAGATACCTTGGTAAGGGAAGGAAGAAGAGAGGTCTCTTTGGGGTTTGAAATAGAAATGCAAAGGAGCATCTCGTGAACCGGATGGGACATCTTTACATGGATTGTAATTATTGTCCTAGGGAGGTAGATGGGACATCAGCTCACAGGAATTTTGAGAAAGGGGTCTCCCCTGGGATCTTTGAGAATTCATTTCCATTGATTTGTCTAATGGTTGATTTCATTGGTAAAAACAATTCAAGGTTTCTTGAATGCTTGTCATGTTTCCCCATGAAGCAGGATAATCCCAAAATACGGGTACACTTGAATCAAAAGGCCAACTTCTCGAGCCACAACTTTATTTTCCTGGCAAAGAAACCTTTGAAGCTCTCTGTATTCCTGTGGTATGGAGGCGATGCATCTTGAAAATGTTCGGTAAACATGGGTGACTTCCAAGTTAAATTGGGATTTGTATGTGGTTATTTCACTTACACATGGTTCCCTTCTTCACATCTCTATGGGGTTGACAAATCCATAGTTTGTGAAAGAGCATGAACATTTTTTCTTTTAGGTTTCTGGTCATCCTACATGATTCTAAAATGTAAAATGCTCTCTAAGCACCAAGAGATTGGAACCATAGCAGCATATCTATTAAGCCCTTCTGGTTGGAGTAGTCCTTACTTGAATGCTGTAGTGATCACCTAAAGATTTTTTTCAGTGAAAATTTCAATGATGATGGTATATAGATTGAACATATGCCAAAAACATTCATTTTAATTCCTCTGAAAACTCTTCATCAGGAGACCATCGAAAGGGGTGGATAAATGGGTAGTAGGGTGGATACCATTTGGTTCTCAACATCAAACTACTATAATTTCTAAAAACCCTTAATTGGTATTGATTAAGGAATTCTTGCAGACTAGAGGTGAGTTGATTATCTCGGATCACACTTGGAATATCAGGAGGATAGTTAAGGCTGTTTCATCCTCCTTTCATTTTAACCGTGCGATACGTACCAACGAGATGTTCCCTGCGTACATACATGTTGATTGAATTGATTGCTCCTTTGGTCTGGGCCTGAAAATCTGCAAGGACATTCTTGTTTCCAACAAGATATTTAGTGTCAAAAGAATATTTTGAAAATCATTTTACCCGCTGTAACAATTGAGGATGAGGAACATGCTTCTGTTTGAATTTCAACATTTAAGGAAAAGAGAACATGTCCATTTCACAAGAAAATGGTGTCCAATGAGATGGAACTCGAACTTTTTAATCCCATATTTTTATAGCCATAATTTCCTTGAAAGTGGAGTGATAGAGAATCTCAGTTGACACAAAATCATCCACTTTTGTAAGCACATACCTAGCGCTTACTGTAATGCCCCACTTTATATAGTTTCTAAAACAATTCGAGAAACGACGAAATTGATTAGAAAGCTGATTTGGTTGGATGAATGGGATGCGATTGAAAACAATGCTGTTGAATTACTAATGGGCTGAATGATGAACGATGACAATGGAAATTGGGCCAACCCCACATCGAGAGTCGGCTTGATTGAAGTCGATGGTGATGGCCCATGAAGAGACTCACCCTCGTGAATTTGACTTACCCATTAGGATGGCAGTTCGCCCCTTAACGCGACTAAGGCCCCCACCTAGCTCGACTTTGGACTGCAGAAAATAAACTCGAGACCCAATCATTTCTCTCTTGACCCTACACAAAGGCCCGCTCAAGTGTCCATAATTCTAGCCGGCTGAGACAATTAGAGTCCACAAGATAATGGGCCCAAGGAATGCGGATAGAACCTCACCCTTCGCCCATTAGAACTCATTTAACTTTGGTAGAATGGCCCATCACATTTTCCATGCCAAGTAGTTTTAGCCAGTTGGAAACACGTGGCTCAAGTTAACTTTCTGGCCATCCTCTCATTTGGGCTCATCTTCGTGGGTATCACCAAAAAATAGGGGAGAAGCGAAAAGCTGAACATTCTCTAGAGAACAACGCTAAATTCCTTGACACAGGTGCAGTAATTCCTTGGCTGGCCGGCATTTGACAAGCTCCTCCACTTCAAGCTTCAAGCGCACTCTAAGAACTAGCCATAGGTTAGAAGTAATCATTTTTCTAATATACTGGCTAATTCTCTCAATGTGTATCAAGAATGGTAAGCGGTACAACTGCTGGTTGTTTCGGTATGTTGCAGTGTGTATAGCTTTTGTAGAATTCTCTTTGGGTACGGACGGTCGAGTTGCAGGAAAGCGAGTTTGGATGGGTGTTGATGTATAAACCTAAGAGTGCTAAGGTTGAGGTATAGTCTTGGCTGTTGTACAATAAATCCTCACCTAAAGCTACTAGAAATCGTTGGAATTGCCACAACGAACAAGATAAAATTTAATATTAAGTAAACACTTCAAATGTTGTCCCATGTTAGTAGTAAACTTGGAGTGGTAGGTTGGGTCAGTTGTAGAGTAGAAATTGTTCCATGCCCTCTTATCCATGAGTTCCAATTGTTGTTTGGTTGGTAGAGAAACGAGTACAATGCCATGGACTATCCCCCATCAAACTGGAATGAGGGAAAGAAGGCCAGCGAGAGTCTATGAATGACATAACTCACTATCTTTCTGTAAATTATGTTGAAATCCAAGGACTATTGTTGGTGGTGATTGAGGAAGGCAAAAGGAAAAGAAGCGAAAGGAAAGTGGAATGAGAATTGATGTCGATTACTTAATTAGATAGTCATAAGCTGGGATTTATGTTGCTGCAAGTGAATGTTTCAGACTGGAGTTTTCGGGGAAAAGGATGTGCCAATGTATATGGGTGCTCGTATTTGAGGACTTGGGTGTGAGACTCTAAAAATAAATGGCAATCAGAAGTAAAATCAAATAGTCTAGCATTTGATCTTGATCAAGAATAAAACGCGTTTATCATGCATTATTATGCTTCCCCCGATATAGAATGCAAATAGTGTAAATCGTTCAAGTGTTTGTTATTGTGAGTGTCTCCTTGCGAAAGCTAGTTCTATAAAAATCGATCTAATACCATATGGGTCCATTCATTGTTATTGATTGTGAAATGTACTTAGAGTTGCATATCCTTGGATTATAAATTGCAGAAGGTTAGGAAAATGGGTTCATGCCCAGATTCGTATTCCCCACATGGAGTTTTGGAGACCCTACTGTGTGTCTGGGTGGCCTGCTGTGTGTCTAGGTAGGTCTCTGAGGTGGTATGAGACGATAGACGATATTACGTACCGTTTGTTTTTTGCTCAAAAGTTGCTAGAGTGAGATAGTTGTAAATGGCATGTTTATAAGCATGTGGTTATTGAATGTACTTCCATAGTATTGCATACTTTACATCTTTATTTACCGTAGCGTCTAGGATATGGTTTGAATATCAATTGTCTGGAAGCCCGACGCTTATTCGTTTGCCGTTGCTTGATAATCTCATTGGTTGACTTAGATGGTAGATTAGAAATTTGATTTACTGAGATTATTATTTCACTCTTTTATCATTGATTTTTTTTTATAAGTAAGTATATGGCGGAGCACCCATGCACTTTTCATGGGAGGTGACCAGTACACCATCCTAGAGACACCTAACTTACTTTACGTGCGTGTCATCTTGCTAGTTATGGGTAGACAAGACTTGGATGTATGACCTACCTTATACCATTTTGTGCTGATCTATGGAGTTTTGGAGGACAATTTAGGGCTTGTTGGCCTCTGCCTTTTGATTACGTGACACTTAGTAATTCACAATATCCTAGTAAGTAGTTTGCATGGCAAAGGCTGATGAGTACTAGAGTTAGTTGTCAGGTCATTATGAAGTCTTTTTGGTTGAGACTATAGTCCTTGTTTTGTATAGCGGGAGGGCCTTGACGACTTTTGATGCCACCTGACTTATCTTTCAGATGTAATAAAATGAACCCGACATTTGTCGGGCCTAAATAAATAAAGTCTATGCTTTTTATCATGTTGCATGTTATTTCATTATTTAATTATCAAAACCGATATCATACGTGGCAAGCCTGGGAGCCATGGTTCTAACGACTACGTGCCACACTTACCATCATTTCTTCAAGGAGAATGGCTACCTAATATTATCACTTGCATCAGTTTGGTAAAAATCCTTTTCCAAAGACGGAATTTGCAATGGAGGACGATGCTGCAGCACTTCTTTCAAATAAAGCGATTTGCTTCGTCTAACTTGATCCCCATGGTGGTTCATTCTTCTTTAAGCTTCATTTGCCTTGGAGATTTTTAGGAAAAAAAAAAAAAAAAAAAAAAAAAAAAAAAAAAAGAAAAAATCTTGAAGATAATTCATGCTAGACGTCGAATACCTATTTGGTTTGTAGATCTTCAGAAGAAAATTTTTGGCAACTTTTCGCTGAATCTGGAGCCTAGACATTAGGTTCCTTCTTTCAGCTGCTGCCAAGGAACTCTATTTCTTTTTGGGCAATGATTATCTTTTTTCGAGAAAGGCTGATACTAATGTTTTTCATATACTTTTAGCAACTGGGTGAGAAGTTTATAGTAAGATTTTGTATTAGCACTCTAAAGAAGGATGTCATCATATAGATCTAGGAGTTTCCCAAAATTGGATTGAAGATTTTACACATGATTTTCTAAAAAAGAGAAGGGGTAGTTTTGATGCCAAAGGGACTACTGTACACTGAAAATGCTAGTTTTGGAATATAAATCCTATTTTGGGTCTATCTTCAGCTGTATACCCAATTGCAAAATCTCACTTTTAAATCAAATTTTAAATAAATCTTATCCTAGGCAAGACTAAGGAAAAGGGGAATTTTTATAAGGTAGTGGAAATTTATCATCCTGGATAAACTGGTTAAAAGACTGATAATTAATGACCAACCGGAGTTTGCCTCAAATTTGCTCTGTCTCGTTGTTGATATAAAAGGCTTACAAGCCTATTGGAAATTAGAGGGTTCAATGAGACCCTGAGCGAGTAATTTAGCACACTCTTTTTGAGGCAAAGGAAAAGGTGTTCTGTGTTCATGCTAGAATGACTAGCTTTGCAAGATTTATATCCTCATTTTTCTTGAAGGGGAGTCTCATGAGGACTTCTAGATTTTTCCATAGAGGATGAAGGACAAGTGTGGAAAAATTGTCACAGGGTTTAGAACAACAAGACAAAACACTTCGGGTAAATAGAGTCAGGACTTCTGGTTAAATGGTAAGAGTCTCTAGAGATCTATAAATTCTCCAAATTGATCTTTGAATTGTAAATTAGTTAGTATATTTTGAGTTGCAGGAGTTAAGTAAGAATATCCCATGAATGATTAGATATTTATCAGAGATTTACATCCCAAGATTTTTGTGGTAATTGAACGCTCAGGAAAAATCTGAAAAGTGATCAATTTACTACGGAACTAGGTACGAAGTGTTGCCAGAGGCAGAGTGAAAGTAACTTGTATAAGGTGTCCAAAATTCCTTTGGTAAGAACCTTCGTATCCACGAGGGATGCATATGCTCCAGTATCAATAAGAGCAATGACTTAGATAGGCTTATGAGATTGGGTAAAAGAATCTGATAGAAAAATAAGGGTAAAAGGATTGGGTTTTAGATATGGAAGGAGTTAGAGAAAAGGCAAAAATGTCACTTCTTGAAGATGATTCTCTGAGTCTAAAGAATGTGTTTGTGTGGCACAAAGGGTTTCGTCTAATGGTTCATTTTTAACTGAGAATACTGATTCAAGATCATCCTTGTCAACAAAATACTTGTTATGAGAAATCTTTTAGATCATGTGCCTTCCTTAAGGCTTTGCTCTAGAACATGCTTTCGCAAAGTGTCCTTTTTTGTTACAGATGTAACATCTATTAGATTTTTGCTTCATTTTGAAGAATAAAAGGAGTGCCTTCTTCTGCGAAGAAACTTCCATTTTCCTTGCCTCATTTTTTTATAAGAAGAAAACTTGTTGAAGTGTCTATCCTTTTCATGACCGGAACATGAAGGGTCACCATAATCTTTGGAGCACTTAATCTTTCATTCCAGCTTAGAACAAACTTTATTAAGTTCCTTGTTTTCTTGGAAGTAACTTTTGAAAAGTTCCTTCCGATGGCATAGCTCTTCAAGTGCTATGTGAATTGTTTGATGAATTTCCCAAGGGTGGCATCTGCTATATGGCTTTTTCTGGCTTGGAAGTTCATTTCAGACAGCTTAGCTCACTTCTTTTGAATGGAAGCCAAGAAGATTGGTTTCAGGTTTCAGTTTGCACCTAGCAATAGAAGAGCTTAACCATTTCTTTGAAGTGGCAATAAAGATCTTTTCTTGCTATAGAACAACATCTTCACTCAAAGAACTCCTTCCTCTTGAGTTCAATAGTATTGTCTGGTCTACCATTGAAGAACAAATGACATCATCCAGTTTTTGGTCAAGAAATGAATCTGGTCTTGTTCTTCAATTGTCTTCCACCAACATTATAAATTTTCAGTAAACCTACTTGTAAATTCAAGAAGTACTTCATAAATGTTATGCTCCTTAAGATTTCTAGTAGTCAACCAAGAATGAAATTCTTGGAGGTGGCCAGACCATTTATGGTATGGGGCGTCATCTAAGGTAAAAAATTCTCTAGATGATGAAGAGTTTGAAATAGGATTAGCAGAAGGATGAACCACTTCTGATTCTGAAGCCAACTTTACTCTTGGTGATATCAGGGTCTGCCTTGAGGATTTTATCATTAGGAGATGGATCATTTAAGATGAGTCATTAAAAGACTCCAAGTTAGATAAATCAGATACGAATCAGAATAAGATGATTTAATCTGAAGGGGATTTGGTGGATTTATAGAAGAAATGGTAAGAATTTGGATTTGGTGCTTGAGGAAATTTTCAACAGGATTTGACACCATACATGACAAAGATAATTTTTTGGTGAAGGTGGAGATGATGGAGATGGGGAAGGTTCTGGGGATGCTGTAGGTGTATGAACTTTTCCTTTCTCTTTTTCTCAGGCTTTTCTGTCTAATTTTCTCAAGTGTTTTCTAAGAGATAGGAAATTCATTTTGGGTGGAGGAGGAGGAGCTAAATCAAGGATAGCTGTGAATGATGAGGATTATCCTAAAGGCTCTCGAGAGTTCATATATTCTAAGCTCGATGCGATTTCTCTATCCAAGTCTAGGTATCTATCATTTAAGGCTCTTGAGAGTTCCCTAGGGCATCATGTTCTTAGATGTAAAACTCTCATCTCCATGGTAGGCAGACAATTCAACATCTTCGAACACATAAGGCTCCACTTGTGGTATGTATGGGATGATGTACTCCGAGACGTATGGCTCTACTAAAGCACACCGATTCTCCTTAAAAAGCTGTTTATACTCTCGAAAGCGCAATGAACCTCCATTTCCTCATCCAAGCTATACGACCATTCCACCTCTGATGCGGGAGCATTCTCCAAAGCATGAACTATGGCGTCAATCTTGGCTTGGAAATTGGCCTTACTTTCTTTCATGAGAGTTCTATGAGGGAGGTTGAAAGCAAATGTCCTGGGTCAATTTGTGGGTGGAATCTCTGCAGGATACCAAACTACCTAACAACCCAAATCAGGTAGTACGTGACTCCTCCAGTAAAACCCAAAGTAGAATTGGCCCTCCATCGCTACTAGTAATTCAGGCTTCAAAGTCTTAGGTCATGTCAGCCACTATCGAAGTTGCTTTGGTGCTAGATCCCTAAGGAATTTGGACTAACCTTTGAAAGAGTGATCTAAAATGAGTGATTGACATTTTAGAAAGGATTTGATGAGATGGATATGTTGGCTGATTTTATATCAACCAATGCAGAGTTTGAAATCCTTGATATGGGAAGTAAACCACATATAAAGAAGGCCATTGGAAGCTTGAAAAAAGCCTTTTTTGGGTGGATTAAAAGCGATTGAAGAAAAGGAAGGTTTCAACAAGGATCATATATGAGTACATCCACTGGTAATAGGCTTCTTGGGCTATATGGACAATAAGAGGATCGAAAGTATTTCTAGAGGTAGGGAATAAGACAAACCTAAAGAATGCTAGGATAAAGATCCTACCCTCTCTATGCCCCATTTTGATAGGAAGGAGAGAGTAATTGTCAAATAGGAATGAGAACGAGAACTTACTAGAATTTGCTCTGAAAATCTCTTCGATTTTGGAATGCTTAAGGTGAAGGAATTTAGAGAGTAGAGGAAAATGGTCAAGTCCTAAGGGATGATGCACTATTTAGCTCTTAAATTCAACTCCGATGACGGTGGTGCACTCCTCTAATGTGGGTGTGATGTCCAAACCCTTGAAGTTGAAGGTCAGGGTGGTTAAATCCAAGGAACGCGCCAAAGCAATGATATCCACAAGATGCCCTAGTCGTTCCTTGACATAAGTTTGATTGGCTTCATTGAGGTAGTCACACCATATTAGCAGCTCCTTGCGAGGAATAGGGATGACTTGGATATTGTATTTCCCCATCAAGTCTAGAATGTACAAACGATGTTTGAAGTTAATTATTATGGATTATTGCTAAGATGCATGATGCAAATGTCATGGGATATGCATGAACCTATCCAACTTGCCATTTTCTTTAGTGAAATAATGGTTAGACTTTGTCATTTAATTTAGATGTGTCAAATGGGAGGTTTAGCCTAGATTTCATCCAAAAGAGATAGGAAATTGCTTGGAAGCAATGAAGTGATTAAAGGAAATACGATGTCACATCCATTGATGAAATACTTAGAGAAAAGCTAGAACGAAACGCATGCAACTAGAAAGACACCTAGTACAATTAAGTCTAAAGGGTAGGATAGGGGAGGGTCCTAATGGGGAAAAATCTATACATGAAGTCTAAGACTAAAAGACAGGTCAATCGAATTCGACTAAAACTATCTAGAAGAAAACCTATGTTCAACTGCCATGGATCAGACTCAGAAGTCTTCCAAAACCACTACTTCATGTTCAGGTCTTTCACCTCCTCGAGTTTTGGCTTCTTTAAGGTGCTGCGCTTCGACTTGTCTTGATGTTAGGGCGCTACTTCTTCTCCCATGGAGCCTCCATTGGCCTGTTCATATTGGCAAAACGCTCTTTCTTCAGCAAGCTACCTCCTCCTAGTTATGAGGTTGCAAAAATTGTCGTTTCATCTCTACAATGGACTTATGGATTTCATCCATTTTGCACTTCTGCTCAAGTAGGATTTCACGGTTTTTGATCATCTCATGTTTATCTGAGATCCGACTCATGTGATCACAAGATAGTAATCATCAAGATGGCCCAGGTTTCATCTAGTGAGCTCCCTTCCATGGACGAAGTGGGTCAATGGAAATTTGGTGTACGTCTGAGGTGATACCACCTTGTGATTGTGCAAAAAGGGCTCCGAAAGCTTCCCTACACCATTCAGGGGATCCATTTCCATTCTATCCTAGAAATCAGCATTCAGTCAATCGATTGATGTAAGTGATATGCTCAACAAAAAAGAGACATGACTGCCATGAGCAATGTAGATGATGGTTACAACTGAAATGAGATTAAAAACGGAAATACAAAAATGATCTTACCAAATGCACTTTATAGGGTTTTCGAATGTAAGTGTACAAAACCATTCACAGCCATGTGGATGAGATAAGTGAGGCTTGACTCTAAAAATCAAAGGATGGGTATGGAAACTAAGACAAAAGGCTCCCAGTAGTTAGATCGATAGATTCATCCACAAGTGTAATCCATAACAAGCGAGTAGAATCATCAACTCAGATAGTAAGCAGGATCAAATATGGTCACCCACGGTGCAAATCGACATTAAAGCTTTGCATATCAATTCCCTATCTAAGGCTCTACCTAAAAAGGTGATTCGTGGCCTGGGTTTGGACGCTTTGTGCAAAGTGTCGTGATCATCACAATACAAATGGTCATACACAATAGTTAATATACAAATCATAGCTACAAAAGTGCATAAATAAATAATCAAACCGCAACTCCAAAATCTGCACAAAATCACGTTATTATAAACTCCCACCTCTTATAACTCCAACCTGTAAAACAATTTAACACATTACATGAGCGGACTTATCTTACCTTCAAGAGCGCTTGCATAAAACATGTCAGAATAATCACTCAACATTTTAAACACGACCTAAGTCCACTTGAGGTTTGAAATCAATTCACCATTGGAGTCGACAGTTGTCACGACCCAAAACATCTTATGGATTGCCAAAGGCCCCTCCGTTGAATGGCACAGAGGGTTTCCGATCGAGTCTTCCCAGCCCATATCAATCACGACAGGGTATTTTCTAGTTATTGATCTGGTTCGACATTAGTATGATCAGGTGTCAACTGTGCATACAATTAGAGTCACCACAGGTCATTTTTGGAAGATTAACCGGATACCTCATCGAGATGTTGGGAGAGATTGTTCAGTTTTGCAGAACTAGAGAATTTGAGTCCGAGGACTTGGTTATATCGGTATTTCTACTGACGCCCTTTTGATATCTAATGTAGAGTAACTTTCCTAACTATAATTCCATGTAAGCGCAATTTTCAGGTGAGTAAGTCTAAATCTAGGTTTCATATAGGTCGAAAAAAACTAATCCTATAAATCACAATCAATAAAGTAAGTAGGCAACCAAGGATGCAAATAAAATATATCAAGATAAGTCATGGCATCCCTAGTAAAGCCTTAATAGCTCAGCAAAAGTGTGATTAAGGCTTGGATCAATTTGGAAAAGATTGGAGATAATCTACTAAAAAGGGACAAATTGTCATTTTTAGGAAGGATCAGGGATAAAAGTACTTGAAAATAGGTTTGCCTAGTTGATCGTAATCATTTCATATTTTTTGGGATTTTGTTTTGGAAATTTTGGCTTTTTCTTTATTTTTTATGATTTTAAATCATTTTCCATTTTTCTATGATTTTTTTACTTTTTTATTAATTATACGAATCAGCTTGACTCGACCCACACCTCATAGGTGCCCAGCCCAAACAATAAGGGCTTTGGATCGGTCTAAATGACAACATTTTAGGTAATTTTTTTGAATTTTAAAAAAATTTTGAAATTTTGCTCAACCAACGGAATGCTTTGTCGAAAAAATATCTCAGCCCTTAAACACAATTGGTGAAAACAACATGTAACATGCAAAACTAGGGAGGACGAGGTTTGACGACTCAGGAAAAGCTTGACCGGCCACTTCGTAACAACGTCTCGAATACATCCACTTCGCGATCAACACTGAGCAAAATTTGATCTCTAGCATGGCAACTCATTGAGGCCTTTTCAATGGCAATTATCTTAGTTCTCAAATCAAATCCCGAGAAACTAATCATACCACGTGAAACTACGTATGATAAGATTTCCAAAACAACGAATGGCTCGAGAAATGGTCAATCGAGCACATCGTGATGGTATAGAAAAAATGGCCTTTTGCGAGCCCACACTTGAAAAAAATGCCTCGCTTTGCAATTCGTTGAGGCATTTTCAAGGGTAAATATCTCAAGGGTAAATATCTCAATGGCCAAATTGAATTATGTGATCAAGTTTCTAGAACAACCAATGGTTTGGGAAATGATCAACCAAGTGCATCATTGTGGTGTCGGGAAGGAGGCTAATCAACAGCCCAATACTTAGAAAAAAAATCCAGACCTCTCATTTTGCAGCTCACCGATGCATTTTTAAGAGTGAATCTCTCAATAATCCAACACAACTAGTAAGCAAGCCATATACTAACACGAAGAACTACATGCGAAGAATGCCATCAAACAAGAATGACTCTTAAAATAGGAAAAAAAAAAAAAAAGAGAAAGTCACCCCAAAAGTCAGGGATTTGCATTGTTCTCAAGCCACAATTAGAATAATAGGGGATATTCCCGACACCATATCTCACTCCATAAGCACAACCAAGAGCAAAAACACACATACACGCATTCTCCTTCACATACAGAAATCAAGAATGACGCAAAAAGGGCTCGGGAACACAATGAAAAACAGGTTCAAAGTGGATGGGTTTGAACTGTTCTACAATTAACACTTCTCAAAGTTTCAGGTCTGAAGCAACCAGCTCACAGAGGCATATTGTGGATCATTTTTCTTGCTCTCGATCATAACCATCAAGAAAACCACACACCGACATGAAGAGCTACATAAGCAGAAGAGACTCAACCAAAAATAGCCCAAAAATAATGTAAAACGAGGGAGAAAGACGACCACAAAGTAGGGGGTTTAAACTGTTTTAAGCATAACCAGAGCACAAATCAGACCAACAGGACATATTTCCGAACCTATAACTTCTTCCACAAATTGAACCAAGAGCGAATAAGCATATCTACACATTCTACTACATGCAGGGAACACAATGGGAACGTGATAAAATTTGAGCACAAAATGGGTGAGTTGAACTATCCCAAACACTACATCAAAATTTCACCATTCATGACAGGTTAGCAGAGCAATGTTCTGACCCCATAACTTTTTCCACAAATTGAATCAACAATAAATGAGCATACTGACACATTCTACTTCATGCAGGGAACAAAACAAGCCCAAAAAAAGTCAAAAATAACAATGGAAGGTAATGAAAATCGAGCACAAAGTGGGTGAGTTGGACTGCCCGAGGCATTTTATCGAACATATGATATGCAACACCAAAAAAAAAAAAAAACGTAAGTACGGGAGATTAAGCTCGGAACTAGAGCATGGGGACACTAGAACAAGCTTATTAAACATGACACAACAATCGAGAGAAGTCGGTTTGGCTCCATTCAAATTTTGACTCGAACAGAGCCAACCTAGCAAAAAGTAAAATAAACAAAAAAGGATTGGTCGTGAAAGGGGTGTTCGCGTTACCTTTTCCGGCGACTCTGACAGCAGATGAGGGTCAATAGCGGCTCGGTGGATTGATGGGGTGTAGGTGAACGTATATGGATGCTTAGTATCACTCAAGAAGCTCCCAAACTCTTGTTTTTCCTCACGAAGGCCCCTGGTTCACCAGCCAGGAGTGAGAGAAAACCAGCCACCATCTCTCTCTCTCTCTCTCTCTCTCTCTCTCTCTCTCTCTCTAATTCAACCAAATTTACTCGAACTCGCTCCTCTGTGGTCATGCTTTCTTCTTATAGACCTTGTCCTCACCTCGCACTACTCTCTCTCCCCATCGTACAAGCAATGCCAGCTCCTAGGAAAGGTTCTAACGGCATTTTTGCATTCCCACTCCCCAAAAGCTAGCTGCTCGTCCCTTCTTCATTCCAATCCATCATGTACAAGTGACAAATGAGGAGAGGAATGTTCTAGAATTTGGCCGTAGGGATTGCGTGGCGTGGGCTGTGCGAATGATGCATGAATTTTGACAAAAAATTGCTAGTTTTGTTTGGGTGTGCGTCCAGCTGATGCCATGGCGAAAATAGGCCCAGGCACGATGGCTCCAGCGACGCCAAGTCTTGAAAACGAGTTCATTCGGACCAGAAGGGAGTTGCCTTCAAAGCCCAGCCATCGGTGTCGTCAAGTGTGCTCGAATTGGCGGTCGATTTCATCGATTTGTACTTGGAGGTCTGCTGCTCAAAAAAACAAGGAACAATGGGGAAGAAGATGAGGAATAGTAATAAGGTTGCACCCGACCTGGCCAACTCGGTTACACCCTATTTTTTTAAATCAAATTAACCCCTAAATGGACCTTTTCGGCAAAATTGATAGCAAAATCAGGTTTCCCAAGATGTTTTTCATGTAAACAAGATATTTTTGGGATTAAAAAGTTTGATTTTCAACAAAAAGAAAATCCCAAAATTTAAGTTCGATTTGAAAATGATTTTTGTATAATCCAAGGCCTCAATGACAAAATCAAGCCAAATCACCCCCACCAATGGATTCAGAATGATGAAAAATATAGGGTAGTAAACTTTGATTGTCATAGTTATCCCTAAAATTTGATTACTTTCATTTTTAGTGAAACTAAGGACTAAATTGAAAATAAAAAGTGCAAATAGGTCCTTTTGATCAAAATTAAATAAATTATTAAGAAAATAGACCCAATTACAATTCAAGGCATTAGATTCCAATGTCATAGCTTAGAAAACGTAAGAATTGAAAATAAAAAAGACTCAAAATGTAATTTTTTGGGCTCCATTTGAGTTTATATTTGTTAAGAAACATGGTGACCCAAGATGAATTTTCAATATTTGAAGTGTCCAAAATGAAAAGAGAATTGAAATAAAAATAATGACTATTTTTCCATATTTTTGTGACCATGAATGGTTTTTTTCCTAATTTTTTGCTATTTTTCTAATAAAATAAATATTAAAATGTCAGAAAATAAGAAATATATTTTTATTCAAAATTGATTCCTAAGACTAGGTCAAGACTTTCAAAGTTGATTTTACAATTTTGTAAATTTTGTGTTATTTTTAATTAATTTTCTAAAAATAAATTATAAAAAAAAAATCAGGTCTCAACAATTACCCATTCGGCTAAAGCACTTGTACCACCCATCTATGTCATTAGGGCACTCCCGAGAGTTATTGACATCTCATCATATGACGAAGATTCCATTTTTACTCCTTCGGTCACTCGCCTACGGAGGTCATTGAGATTTTGTCTAATGAAGACAACAACATGGAGTAGCTGATTTGATGGTCCCGGAGTCATTCCTTGAAGTTCAGACTGGGGCATCTCTTTTGGTGTTAGAGATCACATCCCTTTGACTTGATTTTCTTTTCTCTTACTTAGATTCTATGTATAGGATCTTCCATTCTTGGGATATTTTGTACCCTATCCTTTAAATATGATTGTATAGTGATCTATCTCAGTTATATCTCATTTCATTTCAACCCTTCATGGGCCTTTCTAAATGTCTCTAGAATGTCATAGTGGCATTTTCTTTAATCACTTTGATGTTTACAATTAATTACATGATTTCTTTTTGAAAGAAATCTGAATTGGAACCTTTATTTGACCCTTTTTTGGCCATTAAAGGGAATCCTACCCTTATTTCACCTCATTTCGCATGGTTAGTATTAATGTGTAATCCATGGTAATTAACTAAAGTCATTCATGTTTTCTAAATTCAAGGAAATATTAGATATTCGAATTATTCTCGTTCCTAGTAAACGACTTCAATTTGAATGTCCTATATTCTATTGAATTTAGGACATATTGAAATTTGTATTTTACTCTACTTGGACGTTGCATTGGTTTTCATTGAAATTGGCCAAAAGCAATTACCATGGATTACATTTCTTTTAATAGTATAATTTCTTATGAAAAATATTGATAAGTACTTTTCACATAAGACTAGAGCCCTATAAAGATCTTATCTTTATTAATCACAAAAAAGCATAAAATTGAAAGAATTTATGCTTTCTTTTTCATTAGTTCTTCCTAAAATTGAAAAGGTGATTTTTAATCAAGAGAACACATATCAAAACTCACTTGCAAGCTAGAATGGTATAAGAAGAATTGGGTCCACGAGTGTTTAATTTGGAAGCCCAAATGAGCTTCGTAGCTGCAATGGTATTTGAGATGAAAGCTATGATGGTTGCTCAACAAGGGAAGTATCCAACCGGAAATAATTTCAATCAAGCTTCTCAGCCGAGTTCCTCTAATGACTTGGATACTAATCAGACTCCGTACGCTGATCAAACTTAGAATATTGAAGTGCCACCTAAGCCTACACCAGTGGTGATTGATCAAGCAAAAGAGAAGAAAGAAAAACTCGCTCCCAAAGTTAAGGAGGGTGAGAAGAGATTAACTAAGATTGAGGAACACCTGAGCAGTCAAGGATATGAGTTGACTTGCTTAGACAAGGTCACACCATTCGCTAAGATCGAAGTTCTTGAGAACTATAAGGAGCACGATTTCACGCAAAAGTATAATGGGACGGGTTGTCCCAAAGCTCATCTTAAATATTATCTTTACAAGATGGCGAAGGTCTCAAATAATACCCCACTATTGGTAAATACCTTCCAAGAGAGCCTTACAGAATTAGCATTATCTTGGTTTATCGATTTGGATGTTGAGAAGTTTGATGAATGGTAAGACTTAGCATATGAGTTCCTATGCCAATATAAATTCAATGTGAAAGTAGCCCCAATTATAGGGCACCTTATTAGAGAAAACAAGAGAGAAATATCAAGTGTCTAGAGTTGTAAAAGTGAGCATTTAGTAGACTCTTCAAGTCGCAAATGTAAATCAATCCCAATGGATATTATGGATGGTAATCATGCAAAGTTATTCACCAACCTTTCATACCCCTTATTCTGAAAAGCTAGGCCTTTTTAAGCCTACCCGAAGCCAACATTACAACCCTCTCCGAAGACTTTTCTGATTGGAATGTTTTGAGTGGATATGTGATTTCACACAAGAAGTTACTACATGAAGAAGTAAGTGCAATCATGTCTTTTCTTATATTCGAGGTTCTTGACTTGTAAATTAGAAGAAGAACATTGATATACATTTCATTCTTAGCATCAAAGTGCTTATCTGATGCATAAGCCTTTGACCAAACTTGAATTGCAGACCCTCAAAAGACCTTTTCAAATCAATCAAATTTTATGCATTGTGAATAGTCCCAAAATCCTATACATAGATTTGAGAGGAAATTTGAGTGTTTTTGGAGTCATAATCCTGCAAATAAATGGAAATAGAAACCTTTATAAGAAATTGTGAGAACTCCTCTTTGATGAGCGTACTTCAATTGATTTTTTAACCAAACTCTTTTGGCAATTTCATATAATTTGACTCAAATTTTTGCCAGAAGGAAATTTGGTCACGGATGTCTTGTTGCAACATGTTTTGGATAACCTCCTACATCATAATGCATTCATTGAAATTTTGCATGGTTCCTAGTTTATCTAAATATTAAGGTCATGTCATCTTAATGGTTTGTCTTGCCTAAGAGGTTAAATCAATGGTTTGTCCCGCTTAAGAGGTTGTCAATGATTTGTCCTGCCTAAGAGATCGTTAATGGGTTGTCTCACCTATGAGATCGTCAATGCCTTGTCCCACCTAAGAGGTCGTCAATGGTAAATACCGCCTGAAGAATCAGCCCAACTGTAAATGTCACCTAAAGTATCAACTCAACAGTAGAGACCACCTAAAGGATTAGCTCAATAGTATATATCGCCTAAAGGATTAGCTTAATGATAAACACCACCAAAAGGATCAGCGCAATGGTAAAAACCGCATAAATGATCAGCCCAACAGTAGATATTGCCTAAAGGATTAGCTCAACAATAGAAATCATCTAAAGGATCAACCCAACGATAGATACGACCTAAAGGATCAGCCCAACGGTAGACACGACCTAAAGGATTTGCCCAATAGTAGACACCACATAAAGGATCAATCCAATGATACGCCACCTAAAGGATCAACTAAAAGGTAGGCACCACTTAAAGGATTAGCCCAACATTAGAAACTGCCTAAAGGATCAGCCCAATGGTAAACACCACCTAAAGAATCAGCCCAACAGTAGAAATCACCTAAAGGATTAGCCCAATAGTAGAAACTGCCTAAAGGATCAGCCCAACTGTAGACACCGCCTAAAGGATCAGCTCAACGTAAGACACCATCTAAAGGGTCATCTCAATGATAGATACCGCCTAAAGGGTCATCTCAATGGTATATACTGCCTAAAGGGTTAGCTTAATGGTAGAAACTGCCTAATGGTTCAACTTAACGATAGATACCATCTAAAAGGTCATTTCACGATTTGTCCCATATCATATTGTATTCATTCGTAAGTGTTGCATGATTCCTAGTCTGCCCAAGTCTTAGGATCTTATTCCTCTTTCGAAACTTTGAAATTCCTTTGAAAGCTCTTTCCTTTAGAAGTGCTTAAAACACTACATTAGGGTAATTCCTTAGTGATTCCATGTTAGGAGATGATCCAATCGTTAATTCCTTGCCTCTTTTGTCTGCCTTAAAAAGTAACTTTAGGGTAGTTCCTTGGTAATTCCATGTTAGGAGATGATCCAATCACTAATTCCTTACCTCTCTTGTTTTCCTTAAAAAAGTAAAATTAGGGTAATTCCTTAGTGATTCCATGTCAATGGATGATCCAATTGTTAATTCCTTTCCTTCTTGTCTGCCTTAGCAAGCGACATTAGAACAATTCCTTGATTTTTCCTTCCTACAGGATATCTCTAGCGTTAAGTTCCCTCATAGGTTCCTTCGTTTTCAAAATTCTTTCCTACATGATATCTCTAGCGTTAGGTTCCCTTGTAGGTGCCTTCGTTTTCAAAATTCCTTCCCATAAGATATCTCTAGCAGTAGGTTCACAGGTCCCTTCATTTTCGAAATTCCTTTCTATAGGATGTCTCTAGCATTAGGTTCTTTCATAAGTTCCTTCATTTTCAAAATTCCTTTCTATAGGATGTCTCTAGTGTAAGGTTTCCTCACAGGTGCCTTCGTTTTCAAAATTCTTTCTACAAGATGTTTCCAGTATTAGCTTCCCTCACTTTCAAAATTCATTTCCACATGACACCTTAACCCAAAATCCTTTCTTATAAGGTATTCCTCCGATGAATCCTTTTTTTAGGACAAATCATCTTGTGGTTTAATCTTTAGAATCTTTGTATTAGGAATCTTCTACATTATATCCCACCATACGGGATATCTCAATTCAAAATCCTTTCTTATGAGGCATTCCTTTGGCAAATCCTTCTTAGGACAAGTCATATTATGGTTTTGTTGTACCTACTTGTATTACCTAGAGAGAGGTGAATAGGTGATTCCAAAGGATTTTAAAAGTCAATGCAGAAATATAAACGAATAAGCTTAGATCTTATCTCTCAAATGATCAACAGAAGTAAGATCTAAGATACTCTTAGAATCAATGGCGAGCATAGTTCCACTATCACAAAATTTAAATAAAGAGATCAAGAGATATAGAAACTGGACAAGGGTTTATAGTGGTTTAGCTTTAGTTTAAGCCTATATCCACTTATTTATGTTGGCAGCCAATCGGCTGGATTCCACTATTAAATAGCTCAAAGGTTGCAACATAGTGATAATTCTTTTGTCAAAAAACTTCCCACCTCACACTCACACTAGAATGTACACCTCTAAGTAATGCAATGTATGAATCAAGGTGTGTAAAGAATATAAAGCTCTCTTGATCTTGGAATTTAGAATTCTACTCTCTTGCTTTTCTTCTTCAATTTTGAGACTCCTTTTTATACTCCTCCAACTCCAACTACCTGTTGCAGGCCGCCCAAGGATCACTCTTAAAAGTTTTCATTTGAACGAGACTGTATTAAAAGAAAGTTCTCATAACCATTAAAGTTGATAAAGGAAAGAATTCTCTTTTGGATCAAATCGCCCATATAATCATGATCTTCAGTTTCCATAGATTGAGTTTTTCATTTGATAAGTTGTGTTTGTATCCCTTAATCCAAGTTCTTGATTAATCTTCAAGAGTAATCCAGCTCAATTGTCTGGTCGTTGTGATGATGTAATATATCGATTAAATCATCTTTGAGACATCTCTTGATATTTTGATCATTGCATATGAAATACTCTCAATATTCTAGTCATTAGAAAATAACCAAAAATAAGGAAATAGCAATTGTGAAAAAAAAATGAAAATAAAGTAGCCATTAGTCTTGTTTTAATTTCATTTTCATTTTAGTCACTTTAAATCTCAAAAGGGAACCCTAATTTCCAAAATTTTGCAATTAGATCCTTAAAAGAGCAAAAATCTCAAATTGAGTCCCTTTCATTCCTTTTTTTTTTACCTTTTTCTAGTTATGACATTTGATCCTTATGCGTCTAATTGCATTCTTGTCCAATCACATTCACAATTTGAGCAATTTGGGAAATGGACAAAAATATTTTCAATCTAGTCCCTAGTTTTCAATTTAAATGCCATTGAGCATTCTCGGACCATTCTCATTCAGATATAAACCCCTACCCATAA
>JAGVVM010004056.1:0-37113 GCA_019149425.1 Psidium friedrichsthalianum
AATGCAGAGTTAAAATTTATTTAAAATTTATCCACACTCAGTGCTGGCTGTGCCACGTGAGTGATTGTCCACCGATAAGACTGTGTTGGCTGAAGGTGAAAAGGTTTAGGACTGAATAGTAATCCTCTTATGTGTGTAGTATCTTTCTCAAGTAGATGATTAGTGAATAGGTAATTCTAATATTATTTGAAGGATTAATACAATAAGTTATTCAATTGGCTTAATAAATTTAGCTTAGAACATACTTATGGTCCCTCGTGAGATCAACCTTGCAACAGGAGACTTTCACTCGGTCCCAATTCATCCCAAACCAGGCCACGAAGAATAGATGATCTCATTGGTTTGGGACCAGTTCAAGTCAAAATTGTTGTGTATCACCTTGCCAAAACATATTTGTTTCCATATGTATGCCGAACATGCTTCACGAATAAAGGAAAAGAGGTAGAGTGCAATGCGGAATTGGGGACCCACGTGGACCTGAAAATTTGTCCATGTTTGCATGAACCAAAGTTAATAAGGTAGGCACATTCAGTTGCGCCACCTTCACCCAGACCACTGCATTTGTGGAGATAAAGTTTAACTTTTAAGCCAGAGAAAAAACATAAAGTTTGAGGGTGGGGGGGGGGGGGGGGGAAACAAGGCCTAATATTGATTATTTAAGGAAGTTGTAATAGCAAACCGTAATTCATAACAAACAATTTCATTACAAACTAGCCAAACCAGTCCACAAGAGTTGACCAGTTGCATAGATGCACCACGCAAAAGTAGCTTCTCTTTTGGGGGGAAAAAAAAACAAATGACACAATGAACAAAGCATCATCCCAAACGATTAAAGAAAATGTTACATTTAAAAGCAGTGAGAAAGGCCAACAAACTAGCATGATTTCAACTTTAATAAGCTCATGACAAGCTCTCCGATTCATATCATCTTTCACAATCTATCATTTACGTGGAAAAATCTGACTAAGATTATAACAACCCAGATGTGGTGATATTCTTTGTTCCGAAGCTGCCATGGTGGTCATGGATGCTATCCGACGTATCTTCCCATTTTTTTTTGTCACGGCAGCCGAATCCCTGATC
Organism: Psidium friedrichsthalianum; assembly: GCA_019149425.1. NCBI lineage: Eukaryota > Viridiplantae > Streptophyta > Magnoliopsida > Myrtales > Myrtaceae > Psidium > Psidium friedrichsthalianum. The sequence continues at coordinate 1,084 of JAGVVM010004056.1, forward strand.
TTTGGCCACGGTTGTACTTTTGTTCCGCTTTGTCAAATGTTGCCTTCGGTATGCCGAGACCTTTTTCCTATGCCATATCGCAATGACGTTAACTCCGGCGATAACACCTTTCTATTGTGGGCGAATATATCCGTAAGCAGTGGGATATTGGAAGATAGCATAGTTTCTTTTAACCGGTGTCGAATATCTTTTTTAAACCCTTTTCTGTGATTTTTCTTGATAATAACAGAAATCTTTGGATTCGAAAGATATTCTATTTATGTGAAAAGATCGAATTTTTGGTCTTTAGGAAGAGATGACCATATTTTTATAGTTTCACTGGATTGTCGAGAATAGCTGTAATGTTTTAAAATCTCGGTGATTTGATTTCACAAAGAGCAATGAGTGGTCCAGGCAGATATTCCTGGGGGAAGAAACAAGTCTTCATGCCATGATGAGGTATACTTGTTTTGACGAAAGATGAATCTACCTCGTTTTGAGTTGGCGATGCAGCAACACCAGATCAATCCGCTCGTCAGCTTTTATCCTCGTTTGGATTGTGTGTACGGTAGCTATCCACCTCAAAGAGTCGAGCTAAAGCCGCCCATTGCATCAATCCGAACCGATCTTTAGGGTCAAGGCAGATAATGACGCTTGGCTTCGGTGAGCCTCAAATCTCGACTGCCACCTTCGGGAGAGAGTTAAGATAGTTGTTGTGTGTGAGAGAGAGAGAGAGCCTGTGTGTGCTGTTATTCGTTTTTTTAACGTAGTCCTTATTGGACAAGTCGTTAAAAATCCAATGCCCAACAAGGATAGTAATAGGGGCACATTGGCACCACATCACTGATCATGCGACTTGTTTAATTCTCACATTTTCGATTTAAATCCTAGTCCGTTTTGGCCAAGTTTAGTATAATTTCTGTTTTTCTTTAGACACATATTTATGGTCTATACAATGTTTACCATTTTGGCCACTAAAATATCGAAATATATTTTTCGCCGAAACCTTGATATGAATGGGTTGTACTTTTTCTATTGAGATTTACGTCAATCATACTCATATGGGTCACTAGTTGCCATTTCGAGTACCGAAAGTACTACATGGCGTATTCAAGAGTTTCCTTGTGACATTTATTGTGATGTGGGAAATAGAGAACGATGGCTATAAGCATTGCGGTTTTTTGGAATTTGACATTGAATTTCTTGTTTTCGAATAATTTCTACTCACGTAACAATGGAGGAAGAATCGTTGTGAGGGCGTCAGGTTGACTGTGCCACGGATTAGTAATGATTATGACAAGACCAAAACGTACGGGACAATGGTGTGCAAAACTCACATAAACAATGCCAGTGAAATTATAAGAATTTTGGTTATCTCTTCCTGCCCTTTCCTCCCACACAAAAAAAAATGAAAAGAAAAAAGACCTCAATCTTTTCACATAAATAGAATGGTAAAATACCACCAAAAACCCTAAATTATGCCCACTGCTTTTGTCTGACAACCCATTTACCCTAAACTTTTTTTTTGCGACATAAAAAAAACCCAAACCTATGCTCATTGTGACACATTTACCCTAAACTTTTTTTGTGACATAAAAATTCCCAAACTATACTCATTGTGACACATTTACCCTATACTTTTTATTGTGACACTAAAAATCCCGAATTTATATCATTGTGATATATTTACCTTCCTACTTAAAAGTAGCACTTAAAAATATACCGTGAATCCAAGTGGCACCGATGCCACAGTTAAAAAACGTTGAAAAAAAAATGAAATCTAAAGTTACTATTCATGCCATTTAGTGTTTAAAAAATGAATAGTGACTTCAAATTTCATTTTTTTAAATATTTTTTCTGTACATTAAAAAGTTTTAGGGGAAATATGTCACAATGGATATAGTTTAGGATTTTTGATGTCACAAAAAAAGTTCAAGGTAAATGTGTCACAAAGAGCATAGTTTGGGGTTTTTATGTCGCAAAAAAAAGTTCAGGGAAAATTGTCACAATGGGCATAGTTTAGGGTTTTTTGGTGTATTTACCCTAAATAGAATAACTTCAAATTCGAAACAATTTATTCATTATCAGGAAAAAATAACAAAAAAAAAGGGAATGTAAAAAGAAAAAGGAAATGGATCACTTCACTACACCTCACCAACAACGAATTTAGCGTTTTTGGGCAGGCTTCGAGGGACCACCAATGAGGTAATTAAAGAGGAGAGCAGGCCTCTCTTTAGGACGTTCCTCGAGGGGGCAGATTTTGCAATCAGTCGCCTATCTTCGTTTAGCATGGATGCCCGAAATAGAAAGAAACAAGAGGGTGACGATGAAGACTCACCTGGTCCCAAAAATGGCAAAAAATGGAACAAGGCAGAGGGTACTCGCGACTAGGAAGAAGAAGAAATAAGAGGTAAGTGGAAGTTTTATGGTGATAATCCAATACATTGACCCATGAACAATAGAGTCGATGAAACCTTTCAGAGTTCAATTAACGAAAGTTCAGGTACCTTAATTTTCTTTTCTTTTCTTTTTCCCACCGTATTTTAAAAATAAAATATACAGACGCTAGTAAGAAAACATTTAGAAAATTAAAAGGATTCTTGATCGCAGAGTGGTGGAAAGAATTTTGATAAAAAAAAGTTAACGTTCTTTTTGAAAAGAAGAAAGAAAGAAGTCATTAAGAGTTTAATAGATTTACTAGAACATACTTTATGAGCCAAATGAAGCAAAAACGAACGATATTAAGAAAACGTTACGGTTTAAAAGCAAAGGAAAAGGCCAACTAGCCTCATGACAGCCCCGAATCATTATCATCTTTCCCAATCCATGCATTTACGGAAAAAAAAAAATACCTGATCTGGTGATTTTCTTTTGTTCGGGAAGCTGCCACGGTGCGGTCGTGGACGCGATCCAACACCGCCCCCTCATTCACCATTTTTTGCAGCAGTCGGAATCCCTTGTTCTCCTCCGGCGCAATTGTACTTGTGTCCGTCGACTACCGTGAGGGTTCGGCCCGCCGAATCGAGCATCTGTGGCAGTGAAACAACGTCACATGATCAGCCGAAGGCCCTTTTGACGAAGATGATGAACTATACCTTGTTTTAGGATTTGGCTATGCATCAACATGTGAACGACCCATCGTTGGCTTAAATGCTGCCATTGACATTGTTGGGAATAGCTGTAAATCTTTAAAATCCTTGGAATTGATTTCACGAAGAGCAATGAGTGGTCCGGGCAGATATTCTGATAATATTATGTGGCAAATGGACTGAAAGTTTGAATTGAAAACCTCATCAAGGCTGGGAACTCTCACTTTCTGTGGTTTTTTTCTGATATTTAAGTTTAAAGAATTTATCTTCAAAATAGAGGTCCGTCGTAGGGGAGAATTACTTAATTACTTGGGAACAAGATCATTTCGTATTGACTTTTTCTTCTACTTTTGTCTTCTGATGACAGCTAGCTCTCTGAGCCTCCTTTCTGATTTGTTACTGTTTTTGGTATTCTTGTGTTTAATGACTTATCGTTTTTCTGATGCCATATCCATTCCTGAGTATGTAAATGTCCATAGCGTTGAAAAGAGCGGAAATCTTTCCGGAGAATTTTGGTCAGTGCAATTTGATGATAATATCCCTCACATAGCTTTCAGTTCGTCAACTTTGCAAGAAATCACGTCTGAGAACACAGCCAGTACAGTATCCTCTCTCCCCACTATTCGTCATGGAAGTTTCATGGCTTCTTCCCAAGCTTTCTGCACTGATCTTTTATCTTCTTCTCGTGATCACGGCCGACGGAAAGGGCGCAGCAGCCGTTGAGGGACACGGTGTTGTCTCGGCGAAGCAAGCCCACCGGACTGGGTACCACTTTCAACCTCCTAAGAACTGGATGAACGGTATGAGCTTCTTACTGTTTGTTGAGGGTTAAATATTTAGTTTTGGATTACATTGGATTGGCCTATTCCACGACTCGATTTTTCTTCTTCATGGAGTTCTATAATGGAGTGAACACATCTATCGCAACCCATAAGGAGAATTCAGGACTTAAGCAGATTCATGGGATGCAAAGATGGTTGTTTATTAGCTAGAAGTAGCACTACAACAACACACAAGTTTCCTGGGTTTGCTTTCATTTCATCAGCTTCCTGCATTGTGCTTCCGTTTAATTAAGGGTGTGGATTAGGTGCATCGCTTTTCGCTATGCTTTGTCCAAGTTTCTCGATAATGTACCTCCTGTTTCTGTTAATGAGTAGTATATGAGCTTGGCGCTCTGAAGAAATCCATCTATTAGGATGCTCGTTGAGACTGTAAATGTGCATGGAACTACATTTTAGACATCTGATTCATGGGTTTTCTGCGTACATTGAAAGTCAGTTTTCTTTCTTTAAAGTAAATAGGTTATTCATCTTCTGGGAAATAACTTTGGTAATGTTGGATGCCTGTTACTGACTAAAAGGAGTCTGTTACTGAGAACCCCACTTCCCGATTTATTTCGCCTGATGCTATGATCCATGTCAACTAAACGCAACCTACTTTTTGTTTGTATGTTCTCCTCTCCCGCCGTGCACTCCGAATCTCCACCTCCAATGTAATGATCCGGCAGATCCGAATGGTAAGTTATGTTTCTGGAATCCATGTTCATTTGGTTGTCCTAGTGGTCTAGTCGGGAACAAAACTAGTAAACGGGCCAGAAGCAAAACCATTGTAAGTTATTTTGGATCAAATCGTGAAAATAGCAACTCGAATTCACAATATCCCACAAAGCAAGCAACTTGAGTTGAATTCACAGTACAACTTGATCAAAGCTTCTGTGCTTGATGATGTTAGATGCCCATCAGTTGGACTGAAAGAGTTAAGAAAGTAAATTAATATTGAGTTTGACAAACACAAATCTGTAAACGTTTGCTGATGTTAGTTGCTAGATTGATTACGTTTTATTCACTGGCATGATTTCATTACTATTCCACCGCTTGTCTTGGGATGTAAATGCTGAAATATCCAAAGGAGCTTTCGAAAGGCACTTCTAAATGGAGCTTTGCCTCTATATCACTGAAAATTGATGATTTTTTTTTTTTTTGGCTTTGCTTAGGACCCATGCATTTCAATGAACTGTACCATCTGTTCTACCAGTACAACCCCAAAGGGGAGCAATGGGGCAACATAGTGTGGGCTCACTCGGTGTCCAAGGACCTGCTTAACTGGCAGGCCATCCCTATCGCCATCTACCCGACCAAGCCCTTCGACATCAAGGGTGCTGGTCCGGGTCCGCCACCGTCCTCCCGGGCAACCGCCCCGTCATCCTCTACACTGGCATCGACACCCAAAACCGCCAGGTCCAGAACTATGCCGTCCCCGCCAATGCCTCCGACCCATACATCCGCGAGTGGACCAAGCCTGACAATAACCCCCTCATTGTCCCTTCGCCCAGCATCAATGCCAATGCCTTCCGCGACCCGACCACTGCATGGTTCGAGGGCGGACACTGGAAGATCCTCGTCGGAAGCAGCAGGAAGAACCGAGGGATTGCATATTTGTACAGGTAAACTTCCATCAAGTTGGTTGAAAGTTATTTGAACTTGCTGTGGCCAGAGTTTCCCGAATACAAAAAACATTTTTTCCAGGCACGCGATCTGTATTGTACTGTTGATACTTAGACGAGATTGCCAGTGCTATCTTTCAAATGTGCGCGATTGAAGTCTTGAATTTTTGCTGAAAATTGCATTCAGTTTGTCTTTGCTTTTTATCTGACGTGCTAAGAAGAGAGTAAGGTTTCAATCTTCAATGTTTGTGATGCGCGTTGAATATTGTTCTGTCGATCTTCAGACTGTTCTCAAGTGCCATTGTAGATGTTGGGTGGAGTAATTGTGCCAGTTATCATATTTGTAAATGTTATGTACACTAAACATGTTTTATTTTTCATATGTTAGGCCAGAACCAGTATTTGAAATGGCTTAAGCAATTCATTTATTCAATTGTACAATTATAGATGGAGTGTTATGACTAGGTTAGGCTTTATCATTTGACAGCGACATGGTTTTAACACGAAAATGTGAATTTCTTATGCAGGAGCAGGGATTTCGTCCACTGGATCAAGGCACAGCATCCGCTACACTCGGCACCAAACACCGGCATGTGGGAGTGCCCCGACTTCTTCCCCGTTTTGAAGAACAGCACCGACGGGCTGGACACGTCAGTGCTCGGCCAGGGCATAAAGCATGTGTTGAAGGTCAGCCTCAATTCGACGCGGTACGAGTATTACACAGTCGGGACGTATCACACTGATAAGGACAGGTACGTGCCTGACAACGCCTTGGTCGATGGGTGGAGCGGGCTGAGGTACGACTACGGAAACTTCTACGCGTCTAAGACGTTTTTTGATCCGGCCAAGAACCGGAGGGTACTGTGGGTTGGGTCAATGAGTCTGATGCTGTCCACAAGGGATGGGCTGGGATTCAGGTGATTAAATAGATTTACCCTGTCTTCCTTTTGGCACAATCTATTTAGTTTCTTGATTAGCATTACTGTTTAGGGGAAACAACACGAGAAGGAAATGGATTATCATTTCTCTTCTTTGAAGTTTAGTTATTCATTTTCTATTGCTTTGATGCAGGCAATTCCAAGGAAAATATGGCTTGATAGCAATGGGAAACAACTGTTGCAATGGCCTGTCCAAGAGCTACACACTCTGCGGGGACAAGATGTTCACATGAGCAGTGTCGAGCTCAACCATGGTGAACATGTCCAGATCAAGGGAATCACAGCCGCTCAGGTTCACCTCTACGATCTTTAGTCTAGTGCGCCGAAATTTGATTGAAGAAAGCTCCTAAAAGTTTATATTGTCATTGTGAATGTTCACAGGCTGATGTGGACGTGGAGTTCTCGTTCTCAAGCTTGCATGGGGCCGAACAATTCAATTCGAGCTGGGTGAATGCGCAAGACCTCTGTGGCCAGAAGGGCTCGGGAGTTCCAGGCACTGTCGGGCCTTTCGGGCTCCTGACGCTGGCCTCTGAGCACCTGGAAGAGTTCACCCCCGTCTTCTTCAGGATCTTCAAAGCTGATGATGGAAACAAGCACAAGGTCCTCATGTGCTCTGACGCAAGGAGGTCTGTCCTCATTAATGTCATTTTATTGGATCAACTTTGTGATTACCTCTTTAATTCCTTTTTTTCTTGGGGGTTTAAATTGCAGCTCGTCTCTAAAATCAGGAATCTATAAACCATCCTTTGCTGGTTTCGTGGACATGGATTTGAGTGGTGGGAAGATTTCTCTCAGGAGTCTGGTGAGTGATATGATCCATCATTAATCCTTAACTCATTTCTTGTTCAAAGTGGATGGTGGGTTGCAAAATCGACACTTTTGGACGGAATTTAGCGAATGTGCATCGGTTCAATTCTTTATGAAATTGTAATGTTGGATATGAATGTCCAGATCGATCATTCCGTGGTGGAGAGCTTCGGGGCCGGAGGCAAGACGTGCATCACATCTAGAGTGTACCCAACTCTCGCAGTGTTCGACGACGCCCATCTCTTCGCCTTCAACAATGGGACTCGGACGATCATGATCGAGACACTCGACGCCTGGAGCATGAACCGGGCCATGATGAACCCAGCTGTTGAGTAGAGCAAAATCGTCTGTATGTCTGAGGCTCTGGGCAACATTAGGGATAGGAGGGGATTTGTTTATGCCGGTTAAAGAGGGAGAGCTTAACACCAGTCCTCATACTTCATACCAGTTCGTACTATGCGTTTGAAATTTGTGAGAGAAAATTTCCTTTGGCATCTTATCGACCGTACATGTACTACTTACAATCAGTTTCTATTAGCATTTGATGGTGCTAAAATTGAGACGCGGTTGATACATTACTAAGGTTTAGATGATATTCTAGCAAAAATTTTGGTGCCGGATCGGGGTGACATTCCAGAAGCGTTTCAAGGCCAAAGACAAGGACTGTTCTGGCCTCCGACCCCAAAGGGGGACCACGGGGCTGAAGGTCACAGCTTTTCGTGAAAACCTCAAACTTTTCGCCGGATTCCGAATCGACAGTCGCTCCAAATAATTTGATTTCGATGTAGTCTTTTAGGATACAAAAAGTGGGCGAGCCATGAAGAGATTGATCGCATGATACGGTACTAGTATTGCTTGTTCGACTCGTGACTGTGGACAAAAAGTTTCTAAAATTTCTCCAGTTACGTGGCTATTTGATGCGCAAATGACGAGACCACGGCATGTGCGAAGGGGACTCTCCGGAACTTATCGACTTTTGGAGGCCCCATCAAGTGTTACGTTTATCAATGAAAGCTATTAAATCCCAATGACTAACATTCAATCAGAACCAGGTCGGGTGTGTGGATCTCCGGAGTGAGCACAAGATCGAACACCGGGCCCTGATGAACCCCTCTCTTTAGTAGACAGGCTTCATGGCAATGAAAAGGGCGCGCATGGCAATACTTCTGCCTTAAAAATTAACTTTAATCATAAGTGATTTTTCTACTTCTCCAGAAGTTGATTATTGATCAGAGAAATTTGTTTTGTAATAGTTGAAATTTCTACTTCTGAAATATTATTAATACAAAATCTCTATGAAAATTATTGTCGGTTGCCAAAAAATTTCTACTTCATTTTTAAAATTTTTAAATTTCTTTAAAATATAATTTTTTACTCGGCCGGTCAAAGACGACGACTTGGTGGCGGTAGATGTGGTGGTGAGCGCCACGGGTCGAAGGTCAAACAGTCGGTGGCGGCCGACAAAGGTTGCCGATGGGTGGTGGTTGGGAGCTGGTGGTGGCAATCGTGGGTAAGCAATGAGTGGTGCTTGACGAAAATTTGCTGTGGGCGGCGAGGGGCGATGGTCGGTGGTGGTCCCGAGCCGCGATGGGCGGCAGCCAATCAAGGTGGTTGATGGCGAAGGCCAGCGATGGTTGGTGATGGGGGCGGTGGGTGGCCATGGTTGCGGGCGGCAATGGGCGATGGCAGAGGTCAGCGCTAAGCTGGGCGTGATCGAAAAGAGAGCGGGGGTGTATGAAAAATGATGAGGCAAGAAGTACTCATGATAACACTAATGAATCAGAAATCAATTTCTGGCCATAAATTGATTTTCTAATTTTGCTTCAAAAGCATAAGTTGATTTATCTAGTGGTATGACTTTTTGTTTCAGAAATCAACTTTTTGTTCATGGTATAAAAACTATTTTTTAATAACTAACTTCTTAAATTTTAGAATGAAATAATAATTATATTACATTATATTTGAATTCTAATATTAAAAAACTCAAAAAAAATTAATTTTGTTATTTTTTATTCTAATGTTTATTTATATATATTTAATTTCTTTTTACAAAATTTAATTTCTCGAAGAATAAGGGTGATTAAATTTCTATAAAAAAAAATATCATCTCCATCTCATTCTCTTCTGTATCTCTAATTCATGTTGGAGTTTCATGATTCTTTTGTAGATTTTTAGTTCACACAAAAAACTTTGTGCGAGAAAGTTGAAACTTTTTCACCTTCTTTTTTCAGGTTCATGTCAAAAGTCTATGAAACACAAAAGTAGCGAGAAAGGAAAAACCTTTCATAGTTGTAAAGGTAAATGATTATATTTTTCTTTCAATTACTAAATTTGCTAGTGAATTATGAGAGGTATTATGTTCTCCGTTTGTACATTTTTAGATTCATTTACATCGATATGCCATAAATATCAAATAATCGGCATAATATGATATGAAATATCAAGCTTTATACTGCAATTAACCAAAGAATGGATAGGATATGACAAAATCTCTAGATTTCATATCCTATCCTATCCGATTTATTATGGTTAGGAATTTGGAAGACCAAACGAGCCTATGTGTCTAATATCGCAAGCTATGCTAGCATAGAGGATAGATTACTCACCACAAAACCTCATTTATGGCAAGTACGAATGCTTATCTACTACAAAAGCATGTAATCTTTCTTTTTTTTCCTCCAAAAAGAAAAGAGAGACTTTGTTCACTAAAAGTACACTACAAATGCCAAAATTTGTATACAACACTCATTTTAGTGCCAAAAACATTCAAAATGATCATTTAAGTACCAATTTTTTTGAAAAACGCTCACTTTAGTCCAAACTCCGACTTGAGTTGACATGGCTCACCGAAAATCCTACGTGGCCTATTTTTTTTTATTAATATTGAGCTGAAAGTTTGACACCAAAATGATTGTTTTCTAAGATCATTTTGAAAGTTTGGCATTAAAGTTGAGCGAACATACACAAGTTTTGACACTTGTAGTGTACTTAAACCGACTGTTGTTAATTAACTAGCAAAATGGGGAAAAAAAGAAAGAAATCCAATCTACCATTTTTAATTCTCTGCTTTACTTTTCGTTTCAGATATTTTGAAATCTGACTTTTATTTAATATTAAGGACTATGAGACTTAATCCTCTTTAATCAATATTTGGATTTTCCTTAATTCATTTAGTCTTGTGTTGAGTGAAAAGTTAAAAGAGTTTTTGAGGAAATGACTCTTAAATTTGCTCGAAGTGCAGCAACATAATTTCCAAAAACAGCTGCAAATAACAAAACTTGTTAATATCTAGATTATATTAGGAGTGAGCATAGTTCTAGAGTAAAATCGGAACAGAGAGAACTAGACCTGTTCCAAGTTCTAGTGAGATCCGGTCCAGTTCCCAATTCACATTTTTAGGAACCAAGAACCAGAAATTGGATTGGGAACCTACAAAATCAATGAGGTGACGTCTCCATTGGTTTTTTTGTTGGCCTTTGCCTTTGCCTTTTCCTAACACACTAATTTGATGACGAGGAGGGTGTTTAAACTCGTGAATTTCTGTAACTGAAAAATGTCTTTATCAATGATTTTTGGCTTGCTTTGCAATTAATGTGTTTGCATTTAATTAATCGCGTATGCGTCCGGCAAGATAAATGTGTGACCGATGCAAAAAATATAAGGGATCATTCATGCGTCCTTTGTTTATGGAGGCAACCTTTTTCATCACAAAATAGTCCGACCTACGTAACTTCCAAGGGGGACACTCTAGAAATAGGGAGAAAATCTTTAATTTTATTGATAAATTTTAAGGTTTGTATAATCTCTATTTACTTTTGAATTTCATTTTCACTAGTTGACATTTGACTGCTGGGTGCTAAGCACCAGGAATATATTTTATTGGCACATTTTAATATGTTCGGCGCAACTAAGATTTTCTAAGTAGAACTTGAAGCCCCACACTTTAGAAGTAGAGAGAAAATCTTTAATTTTATTGATAAATATTAAGGTCTGTATAATCTCTATTTACTTTTAAATTTCATTTTCACTAGTTGACATTTGACTGCCGGGTGCTAAGCACCGGGAATACATTTTATTGGCACATTTTAATATGCTCGGTGCAACTAAGATTTTCAAACGAAAAAGCCACAAAGTATATCCCTCCATTTTTAATAAATAAATAAAATCAAAGGATCGTCTTTAAATGGTGACGTGATAAGTGTTACATGTCTAAAAGATATGGTTCTCGGTATAGAAATTATCCTCGCATGGCAATTATCAAATCTAATCCATTCATTCCATAGCATGAAGCAATCTCAACCGCGATTTAAAGGATCAAATAGCACGCATTTTTGACACCCAAAGTACTCATTCCCTTCCGTTCCTCTTCAAAAACCTGATCAGCATCATCATCTCCTTCAAAAACAAACTCCAACAATATGAAGACTCCAATGCTCTTGACACTTCTCTCGCTCACTCAACTTCTTCTCATCACCATCCTCCCATTCGCATCCGCCGACCTCGTTGACGACACCTGCAAGAAGACGCCATACATCGACTTCTGCATCACAACTCTCAGATCCGACCCCCGGAGCTCCACCGCGGACATCAGAACCCTGGCCCTAATCATGGTCGACAAGGTCGACGCGAACGCCAAGTCAACTGTGACCAAAATCGAGGACTTGCTCGGCAAATCCCACGACCCAGGGACGAAGCAAGCGCTGACCTCTTGTGAGGACTCCTACAAATATACTATAAGCGGTTTGGTGCCCTCGAGCAAGGAAAGTTTGATAAAAGGTGACCCCAAGTTCGCCGTGGACAACATGAGGAGAGTGGCAATTTTCGCATCCGAATGTGAAGCGGGCTTTGGAGGCAAGTCGCCATTATCAGACTCGAACGATTATGAGAACAAGGCGGCCTCGGTTGCTGCCGCCATTGCCGCCAGTTAATTGCTGTGAGCACTGATGATTTGTTCGATTAATAAAGGTTGAAGAATGAAACGTTTAGCTCGGAAGCAAAATGAAAACTGCACTGTAAGGTTTCTTAATGAAAGTGTAGTTTTTGATTTGTTTGATACTATTTTATGAATCCTTTCCAATACCATTTTAATGACCAAGCGCCTCTCCACTAGCTAATAGATATTCACGTATACAAACTACACTAATTCACGCCTCTCAAACAAGCGTTGTGCACGAGATGCATCATGTGTCATCGTGACACATGGAGAAACAAGCGACTTTGAGTACAAATTTTCAAAATTCAAACATAGAGTTGGTTTGAATACATGTCACTTGGATAGACATGTCAAATGGGTGGGTTAGGTTTGGTCATAAATTGTTCAGTTCAAATTGATCCATTATCCCGTTTATTTTTATTTTATCTTTATCTTTTTATTTTTTTCCTTCTACGTTCGGCAAGGATCACCGGTATCAAACTGACCGCCTTATAGTTGGGCCACATTGCTAAATTTTCACGTGTGTAATCTCTTCTTTTTTCCTCCAAAAAGAAAAGACAGTCTCTTGTTAATTAACTCACCAAAAGGGAAAAAAAAAATGCAATCTACCAACTTTAATTGTCTGCTTTCACTTTCATTTCGAACAGTTGAAATCTGACTTATGTTTAATATTAAAGACTTTGAGAATTAATTCTTTTTTTATCAATATTTTTATTTTTCCATAATTTCTTTTAGTTTTGTGTTGAATGAAATTTAAGAAGACATTTTGTAGAAACGACCCTTAAATTTGCCCGAAGTGCAGCAACGTAATTTCCAAAACTGCCAAGAATAACGGAACTTTTTAATATTTGGATTACATTAGGAATGAGCATGATTTCAAAATAGAACCATGAATCGGGAAGAACTATACTAGTTCCAAGTTTTGCTGAGATATGATCCGATTTCCGGCTCCGAATTTTTAGGACCTCCAGTAACCGAGGACCAGGAATCAGGAATCGAGAATCGAGAAACTACAAAACCAATGAGGTGACGTCTCCATTGTTTTATGTTGGCCCTGACCTTTGCCTTTTCAAAACACACTAATTTGACAATAATGAGGGTGCTTCAACTCGTGAATTTCTGTAACTGCAAAACTTCTTTTTTAACGGTTCTTGGCTTTTGACTAAAAAATAAAAAACGGTTCTTGGCTTGCTTTGCAATTCACGTGTTTTCATTTAATTAATCATGTATGGGTCCAATAAGATAAATGTGGGACTGACGGTGAAAAATATGGGGGATCATTCATGCATTCTTTGTTTATAGATTCAACCTTGTCCAGCACAAAATAATCGGACCTATGTAACTTTCAAGGGGCGGACACTCTAGAAGTAGAGATATCTTTAAGTTTATTGATAAGTCTTACAATTTTGTGTAATCTCTGTTTACTATTAAGTTTCTTTTTCACTAGTGACATTTGACTGCTGGGAGTACATCTTATTGGCACATTTTAATATGTCCGGCGCGCTAAGGTTTTTTAAGTTTTTTTTTTTGGTAAAGTGGTTTTTTAAGTTGATGTCCATATGAAATTGAAAGTTTCAATTTTACAAAATTCCAAAATCCCATAAAAGACAAATTATCTTACGTAATTAAAAGGAAATTGCCAGGTTTTCGAGGAGACCTTAAACCAACCTAGAATCTGTATGCAAGATAAGATAGGTTTTCGATTTTATATATATATATATATATATATATATATATATATATATATATATATTTTATGGGTAGGTTTGTGATAGAACCTAAATGGAATCTGGATCACCATAAATTATATCCCTCCATTTTTAAGGAAAGAAAAATCAAAGGATAGCCTTTAAATGGTGTTGTGGTAAGTGTAACGTGTCTAAAAGATATGGCAAGTGTCAAATTTTTAATCCATTTCTTTCCACAGATATCCAATTCTTCCATAGGAGGAAGCAATCTCAGCCTTGATTTATGGGATCAACTCACACGCATTTTCTACACCTAAAGTATTCATTCCCTTACGTTCCTCTTCCAAAACCTTATCAGCGTCATCGTCTCCTTCAAAAACAAGCTCCAACGATATGAAGACCCCAATGCTCATTACACTTCTTTCGTTCACTCAACTTCTTCTCATCACCATCCTCCCGTTCGCATCAGCCGACCACATTGACGATACGTGCAAGAGTACGCCGCACGCGACTTCTGCATCTCGGCTCTCAGGTCCGACCCCCGGAGTTCCACCGCAGACACCCCAACCCTAGGCCTAATCATGGTCGACAAGGTCAACACGAACGCCAAGTCAACTCTGATCAAAATCAAGGACTTGCTCGGCAAATCCCCTGACCCAGAGGCGAAGCACGCTCTGACCTATTGCAAAGAGGTGTACGAAGCTACCATAAGTGCATTTGTGCCCTCGAGCAAGGAAAGTTTGACAAAAGTGGACTACAAGTTCGCCGTGGACTACATGAAGGCCGCAGCGACTGAAGCATCCAATTGCGAAGCAGGCTTTGGAGGCAAGTCGCCATTATCGGACTCGAACGATTATGAGAACGAGGCGGCCTCGGTGGCTTCCACCATTGCCTCGGTGGCTTGACCATTGCGGCCAATTAACTTTTGTGAGCACTGATGATCAGTGAGATGATTTATTAGATCAATAAAGGTTGAAGAAGAAATGTTTAGCTCGAAAGCAAAATGATAACTGAACCGTAATATTCCTTAATGAAAGTGCAGTTTTTGTTTGATAATATTCTATAAATCCTATCCAATACCAAAGCATGCTCATTTAAAGATGATCAAGATGATGGATAACATTTCCATGACCAAGCGCCTCTCCACTAGCTAATAGATATATGCGTAGACAAATTATAACAACTCACGCCTCTCAAAAAAGCACTGTGTCATGATGACACATGGAGAAACAAGCAAATCCGAAATACAATTTTTCAAAATTCAAATATAGAGTTGGTTCGAATACATGTCACTTAGACAATGTAATTAATTAGTTTACACGCGTTAGTCATGATACATCATATGCTTTCTGCTTCCGGTGTGCGCCTAAATGCGTGCGTGATGGAGAACTGGCTAACTCGATAGTGTTGAATAGACATCCTCAAAAGTTTCAAATGGATCATCTTGGCTTCATGGTATCTGAGTTATGAAAGTGCAAACATCGAACTTTTGAATTAGCTTTAATCGGTTGATTTTGTTATATGCACATATGCTGTGTTTGGTCGTCCGGATTTGGATTGGGATAGGATATGATAAGGTCGGATTAGGAATCCTTCAAATAACCTCGGGATGGTGCAATTGAAGATAGGATAATCTTTGGAGATCTTCTTAAATCTCTCTTGGCCAATACAAACCAGAGAAAAAAAGAGGCGCAGAGGAATAGTGCCGTACATGAGGAGAAATCAGAGTTTCTTTTAGCTCTCTTGTTTTTGACATTCTCCAAGCGTTAGTGAGCTTCCCTCTAGTCAAGGGAGGAGACAATGCGCTGTGCGACTCGGAGCAAGTCGATCACGTTCTTATAGGCCGCAGAGGATCACTCCTCGACTGTGAGTAAGGCGGCCAGTTCGACCAGCTTATGCATGAACTAGACAATCTCCTCATCCCGCTCAGCCTACCCGGCGAACTTCGTTAGGCACACATGCTGGTTCATAGGTTCTTCGGCGCCGCCATCACAAATCGGAGTCATTGAGTTGCTCTAGTCAATCGGTCGATCATAGAGCATTGGCCTCAAGGAGAGATATATATATATATGTCCTCGGCCTTGAAAGTGAAGAAGAGGATGAACTCCCCGCCGGAGATTCTTAAAAAAAAAAAAAATCTCCTTGAGGGCGGTGGTGATGAGCCGACGGCAAGAAGAGTGATTGATTGAGAGGTGCAAACCTAGCAAGGACGTTTTCTCCATTTTTTCTGTTTTGTTTTTTTCAGTTTTGTCATATTAGATATCCTATCCGACTTTATCCCGTCTCCTAGGTGGGATTCTTTTATCCAGCTTTTATCAGGATCATATCCAGACATATCCGAATCCAGTGTTCTCCCAAATACTTGATAGGATAAAAATTATCCTATCCAGAATTATATTCGGTACACCAAACGTGGCCATAAAATACAATATGACCTTGAAGGTGGCACTAACACGGAAGAGATTATATACTCCTCGTCCATCAAAAGCTAGATGTACTTTTGTAAATTATAAATAAAGATAAAATTATTGTTTACTTGTCGAAACCACACAAGGGACAACTGGAGCGACCGTCTCTGCAATTAGAGCTTTGGAACAAGGTACACACGTGAAAGAGGAATTGTTCTTGTATCTTCTATAAATAACCCGACTATAAGAAGTATTCAAGTACAAAATACTCTGTTTGGCTGATGATGAGATATAAGAGACATGAATTCTCTCGATTCCGGGTTACACAAAAAATAAGTTTGACCCGATATAATTAAATAAGCTGGTTCTATTTCGATTGCTTGACTGTAACATTAATGGCGGAAATTTCAATAGTTTTAAAATATTTCGATAGAACTTATGACCGCCATGAAAGTCATCAATTTGTAATGGTCATACAAGGGCTTCATAACGGTGGTGTAACGTTTGATTTAGTTCTTCATAAACTCTCCTGTATTTTATAATGACTTTATAAAGGTTATCGTTTTGAAAATTATTAATTGATTTATAACGATTTCTTAATGGCTCTTTCTTTCATTTGAACATAAAATTAAACTTCAAACCACAACCCAAGAAGTAATTCCGATTTAAAAAAGAATTTCACTTACCTTATTATGTCTTTCCTTTCCTTGCTGAGTTATACACACATCTTTGTTCCCATTTGTTCTATTATTTTGTGCAGAATAAAGAAGAAGGTTTGTTGCATGTTGGGAGGATAGTTGCTAGGCCTATCACACCAAATTTTGTGCTCTAAGGGATAGAATTATCTTTAAGGATAGTGCTTGCGCATCTCAAAAAATTGATCTCATTTTCTCATCTTCTTCAATAGATTTCCAACAATTCTTATTTTTCATATTATCTAATATTTTTCCAACAATTATAAAATCAGGTCAAGTGTAGTCCACTAAATGCGTCGGACTCCTAATAATCTAAGCATATTTAGACCGAGACACTCTATCTCCTCTATATTTCATTGGGTATTATATCATAAGGAATACTCACAAGTGAGACACGAAAATATCCAAATTTTTTAAGTAGCCTCTCCTCATAATGCTCTTGAGTAAGCATTAGGCCACTATAATTTATTTTGATTTTAACACCCAAAATAACACTAGCTTCCCCAAGTCCATCATAAAATAGTTATTAGTCAAAAAAACAGATTGTTTCATTCACAATATTGATACATATACCAAATAAAATTTACTGTATTCTCAATAAAGAAAATTCAGTTTTTTCTACAACTTAAAAAAGAATCAGGTTCATGATATTACTCGGTAGCTACCCAACAAGAGAACATAATGCAATAGTGGTGGACTCTGATATCCTAGGCTTTAAAATCAAGAAACCTAATACACCTGTGACAAATTTATCCCAAACTACTTCTTTGATCATGAAAAATCACAAACTATTACACTTGTGAAAATTTACTCCAAACTATTTTTTCCCACAAAAGTCCTAAACTGGTATGCCTATGACAAATTTACTCAAAACTAATTTTTTGACCACGAAAAACCACAAACTGGAACGGCTATGACAAATTTACCTCAAACCAATTTTTTTACCATCCAAAAATCCCAAAATGGTACACACATGTCAAATTTACCTTCTGTTAGTTTTCATTTAATTGAATTAATATCACGAAAAACCTCAAATTGATATGCATATCACAAACATAGTGTAAAAATCTCAAAATGATACACCCATCAATTATCACGTGTCATCCAACTCAACAATTTGATGATTAAATTTAATGAAAATTCACTAAAAGTAAATTTGTTACAAGTGTACTAGTTTAGGTAAAATTTTCACAAGTGTACCGGTTTAAAATTTTTCATGGTAAAAAAATAGTTTGGGGCAAATTTATAACATGTGTACCAATTTGGAGTTTTTGATGGTAAAAAAAATTAGTTTTGAGTAAATTTATCATAGGTGTGCTGATTTGGGATTTTTCATGATACTAACCCAATTTTTTAAGTAGCCTCTCCTCACAATGCTCTTGAGTATACATTAGGCCACTATAATTTATTTTACTTTTAACACCCAAAGTAACATTAGCTTCTCCCAAGTCCATCATAAAATACCTATTGGTAAAAATATATAGTGTTTCATTCACAACATTGATACATGTAACAAATAACATTTATTGTGCCCTTAATAAAGAAAATTCAGTTTTTCTACAGCTTAAAAATAAAAATCATTTCCATGATATTAACAACAAACAATAATTCACTCCAAGCTACTCAACAAGAGAACATGTTGCAATTGAGGTCCTCTATGTAATTTAATATTTCTATTTACAGTATGAGAACCCGACATATTTAGTAGAATAGGAAGGAAACTTCAAGACTTCAGTAAACAATACTCGTCACCTTTTTTCGTGTCGAAACGACAATGGCCTCTCGGAGCCCCTGCACCATCCCTACGACTGGCGATTATGACAACAGTCTTTAAGCCAAAGCTGGTATCATTGCTATTCAAGATAGACGATGGTCCTAGCCTGCAGCCTATCTCAGGGAGGAATTACCAAAAAAGTCCTAAATCTATTACAATTGTTCAATTTAGTTATAAACTTTTTTTTTCTAATTCATTCTTTAAACCTTTTATAATTGTGCTAATTCAGTTCATCTGACAAATTTTGGTCGTTCGGCGCTAAAGTGGGTGCCAGCTGTCTAGAAACATAGCGAGGTTCTCCTTGCTAGGGGCCGGTGAGTGTGACCTCTCCCAGCCAAGGTGAGGTGGCCAACGTCGCCAGCAAAGCGTTTGACTCTGGCTGGTGCCAAGATTGGCCAGAGGAAGGAGATGAAAGAAAAAAGAAAAAGAAACAAAGTATAAAAATAAAAAATAAGAATTTTTTAAAAAAATATATTAAAATATTATGTAGCTGGACCGCATCCACGTCCAGTGCCAGCAGGCCAAAATTGGCCAGATGGATTGAATTGGCACAATTTCAAAGGTTTAGACTGAACGTCAAAAAAAAAAGGATTGAATTGACACAATTGCAATAGGTTCATGATTTTTTTTTTGGTAATTTCTGCTATCTTGCTTCAAACGATTTCAGTTTGGGTAGTGCTTCGAATGCTCTTCGATAATAGAGGAATAAAGCTGGGTTGGCGCCAACTGATCTGGTTCAATCGTGCAGTGGAGAAGGGATCATATGTGTTTTGTTGTCCCGTGGACTGCCATTTTGTGACTTCTCCAGATTGGACTGTTGAATTAGCTTAAGAAAAATGGTTGCGTTGCGGAACCATCGCAAGGTTGCATTTTTTGGCAATCCGTTGTTTTTTTTCCGATCGAATAGCGCTCAATAGTTTTTTTTTTTTTTGGTCGAACCGCTCAATAATTAAATCGCCCATTAATTTGATGATATGAATATTAGAAACTTCCTTATTCGAGTCCTACAAACGAAATCTCATTTAATAAGAACTATCTGTCTTAATATCCATACTATGGCTAGTAGAGAGGATAAGACCAGGGTAGATTTCCCACTACAAAACCGCATTTATGACAAGTATGAATGCTTACCTATTACAAAGCATGTATTCTCTTCTCCCTAAGGGCATGCATCTGGACCCTGTTTACCCAAAAACCGGATCGGGACCGCCAAAAAATAGGTCCGGGAACTAGTTTTTGTTTCAAACCGGTCTACGTATAGGTTCTAATTTTTTGGGAACCACTAGAACTGGTCCAGTTCCTGGTTCCAAGTGAAGATCCACCCAGAAACTGGATCAATTTTGAAACTGATTTTTAGCTACTGTTAGGAAAAACAAAACTTAGTCTTGCTGCACTCACTTCTTCTGTTTTTGGTGGATCGTAATTTCTATTGCTCGTGTTAGCAATTTTTTCTTTTGATCGATTAATGAGTTTTATTATTCAATCTTTCATTGTTACTCATATTATTTTGCTAGAAAAAATGACATTAGAAAAAGAAACAAAGAAAAATGTAGCACCCCACTTCACGCCACATCTGAAGCTAGACTTATCACGCTCTCTTCTTTAATATTTCAGAGTTACAACGGCGCATGCAGAAGACTAATAGAAAATCAAATCAAGTCAGCCAAATAGACAAGGTGCATGATGAAACACCCAATGGCTGGACACTAATAGGGCAATCAAATCAGCCAATAGACAAGTGCATGATGAAACACCAAGGCAAGGCACATGGTGAACCTAATAGGGCATGCCGATTAATAGGTGTTCGACTACTAGCTAATCAAGGCATTATCAACAATAATGCAATGGCCAGTTGTTTCACTTCTTTCTATACATATATATTTTAAAAAATAGACCTTAACAGAAGTTCAAAGAAACACTATGATGGGAATTACAAGATACCTAAACTACTTAGGTTACTAGGGTCCTACCCAAGTCTCTGTGGACTCATTTCTCGCACATACTCTACCCTCATCATCTAAATCTAGCAAATCAAGTACAATAGGTCCACCCATGCACCCAAGCCACGATAGCACGTGGCTTTGAACTCATATACAACCTCTTTCGTGTGGGTGACTTCTCATTCTACATCAACCTTAGAACGAACCACTCTCTAGAGCATAAGTAATGACTCGTCATGATAGATTTTGGTAAACTCTTCGATCATTCGAGTAATCCAAAGGGATAGCCATAAAGGTGTTGTTGCATAGGCATCAGAGGATCCGACGTCTTTGGTATACTGAAAAGAATGGTTTCAATAACGAGTAACTATAAAACTCAACAAGAAGAGATCCTTTTTCAAACTTGCTCCATATACAAAAGTTTACAATCATTACAACATTCCTACCATAATAACCCCCATCTCAACCAAAATCATCACAATAACACCTAGATAAATCACAGTGCTTACAATAACGAAACATAGATAGGTTGGTAATAAGTCCACGCCGTGCCAACCCCTTGCTGCCTGATCGATGTCAAAGGTGGCTCCAGGACGGTAGTACCACCAAGAAGATCGTGCATTCAAGAACTAAGCAAATCCAAGCTCGTTCGTCATTTCTACTTCTGTTTCTTTGATTTGAAACAGAGGCAAGTGGATTTCTAGTTTCTTTTATTAGACTGTCTATGATTTTGCTATTCTGAGCATTGTTTGCTTGATTTGCCTTGGTTGTGATGACTTCCATTTGTGATGACTGATTTCCTTGTTTGTGATGACTTCGATCTGAGTTTCTATCCATTATATACCTCAAATTTTGATTGGATTCATGCGATTCTAACTTTTGTATACCTTAGATTCTGTCATTGGTGACTTGATCGCAATTCTACGATTCTATAGCTAGTTTAGTTGTTCATCCTAAGACTTTACTTGCGAAGCCTTGAGATCATCCCCGTTGATTAACACCTTTTTCAAATGAGCTAGCCCAAGATGGTTGGAGTACTAGAGGACGTGGATGATGATTCAAGAAAGAAATCAGGAGTAGATTACTTTCCTTTGTAAATCCTCCCAATTGTTTTCATCTTTGAAAGGAATATTGTGTAAAAATCCGGCTAAAGAGTATATGTAGAATGAAATCAGTTGATGAGCAGTTTTTGGTAGTTATGCTTGTTTCTGGTTAGTGGAACCCTATTAAGGCCATATGCCTTTTTTATAGGCGTGTCTGGCATTGGTGTTTTTGTCATGCACTTGTATTTGTGTATGGCTGATTGTATTGATTTTCAATAGTTTTTCGCAGTGCCATCTTCGTATTATAAAAGAAAGATTAATCAAGAAGAGCGCATGGTTAGTAAGCTTTGAGGTTGTGGTGGACTGAGACGTCACAAAAAAAGTTCTTGGGTAGACCCTAGAACCAAATTGAAAAAACACGGTAAATTCTAAAATAGGTTCCTGGAAAAAAAGGGGGGGGTGTATATATCCAAGTTCTAGAATTGGAAATCGATTATAACAGGGTACGTCTTACGGTCTAGGTTTAGAACCTACCCACTCGGATCATGTTCAACCCTATCCCCCCCCCCCCCCCCCCCCCCCCCAAAAAAACCCCAAACAAAAGAAAAGACAGTCTCTTCTTAATTAACTTACCAAAGACAAAAAAAGATGCAATTGGGGTGAACATGGTATCATGATAGAATCAAGAACCGGTTCAGTTCCAGGTTCTTGTGAGACCGAGTCCCGTTCCGATTTCACATTTTTAGAAACCTTCAGTTATAGGGGAATGGGAATTGGAAACCGAAAATAAGAACCAGAAACTAAGAATTAGGAATTGGGAACCTACAAAAACCAATGAGTAATTGTCTTCATTGGTTTTCCCTTCGGCCATGGCCTTTACCTTTTCAAAACACGCTAATTTGATGACGAGGAGGGTGTTTTAACTCGTGAATTTTTATTACTGAAAAACTCCTATTTTTACGGTTCATGGCTTGCTTTGCAATTCCTGTGTTTGCATTTAATCAATCATGTATGGATCTGGCAAGATAAATGTGTCATGGGGGATCAATCATGCGTTCTTCGTTATAGAACTATCTGTCTTAATATCACATACTATGGCTAGGACAGAGGATTAGATTTACTCCCTACAAAACCTCATTTTTGGCAAGTATGAATCTTATCTACTACAAAGCATGTAATCTCTTCTTTTTCCCCCCAAAAGAAAAGACAATCTCTGTTAATTTACTTAACAAAGAAAAAAAATACAATCTACCATTTTTAATTTTCTACTTTCACTTTCATTCGAAGGCTAAAGTACACTACAAGTGCTAAAGCGAGTGTTGTACATAAGTTTTGACACTTGTGTTGTACTTAAGCCCATTCCAAACATTTAAAATCAGACTTTTATTTAATATCAAAGACTCTGAGACTTAATCATCTTTGATCAATAGTTTTATTTTTCCTTAATTTCATTTAGTTTGGTGTTGAACGAAAGTTAAAAAGACTTTCTGAGGAAACGACCCATAAATGTTGCCCCAAGTGCACAACATAGTTTCCAAAACAGCCACAAATTAACAAAACTTGTTAATATGGATTATACTAGGAGTAAGCATGGTTCCAGAGAGCATCTGGAATTGAAGGTCCGGTTCAAGGTTCTGGTAAGGTCTGGTCCAGTTCGGTTCCTCATTTTAAGGAACCAGAATCGAGAACGAGACTGGGAACCTTCAAAACCAATGAGGTGATGTCTCCATTGGTTTTTTGGCCTTTGCCTTTTCAAAACACACTAATTTGATAGCAAAGGGGGTGTTTTAACTCGTGAATTTCTGTAACTGAAAAACTTCTTTTTTAACGGTTCTTGGCTTGCTTTGCAATTCACGTGTTTGCATTTAATTAATCATGTGTCGGTCCGCCAAGATAAATGTGTGACGCAAAAAATATGGGGATCATTCATGCGTGTTTATAGAGGCAACCTTTCGGCACAAATAATCCACTTACGTAACTTGCATGGGGCGACCACTCTTTTTATTTGATAAATACTAAGGATTATATGATCTCTGTTTACTTTTAAGTTTTTTTCCTCACTAGTTGACATTTGATTACCCGGTGCTAAGTATCGGGAATACATTTTATTGGCACATTTTAATATGTTCGGTGCGACTAAGATTTTTTAAGTTGATGTGTCCATATGAAATTTAAGTTTAAATTTACATAGTTCTAAAATCTCATAAAAGATAGCATATCCTATGTAATAAAAAGGAAAGTGGCCGGTTCCGGATAGTTTCTGTGACTAATTCTGTAACATGTGATAGGGTAGGATCCGAGTTTCAAAATATGCAAGGTAGGTAAGCAAAACTTGTTTCGACAGGTAAATTCCAAATTTTCGGTGGAACCAAGACGGAGCGTGAAAGACCACATTTGTAAATTATATCCATCCATTTTTTTAAGGAAAGAAAAATCAATGGATAGTCCTTTTTTTTTTTTTTTTGGGTGGGGGAGGGGGGCCAAAAATGGTAAGCGTCAAATTCTAGTCCATTTCTTTCCATAGATATCCAATTCTTCCATAAGAGGAAGCAATCTCAACCTCGATTTAAAGGATCAACTTGCACGCATTTTCTACACCCAAAGTATACATTCCCTTACGTTCGTCTTCCAAAACCTGATCAGCATCATCGTCTCCTTCAAAAACAGTCTCCAACAATATGAAGACCCCAATGCTTTTGCAACTTCTCTTGTTCACCCAACTTCTTCTCATCACAATCCTCCCATTCACATCCGCAGACCTTTTCGACGACACTTGCAAGAAGACGCCGTACGCCGACTTCTGCATCTCAGCTCTCAGGTCCGACCCACGCAGCTCCACTGCAGACACCCCAAAGCTAGGCCTAATCATGATCGACAAGGTCGACACGAATGCCAAGTCAACTATGACCAAAATCAATGACTTGCTCGGCAAATCCCCCGACCCATGGACTAAGCAAGCGATGACCTCTTGCAAGGAGTCGTACAAATATATCATTAGCGACTTGGTTCCTTGAGCAAGGAAAGTATGACAGGGCCCCCTAAGTTTGCCGTTGATAACATGAACAAGACGGCAACTTATGCATCTCATTGCGAAGCGAGCTTTGGAGGCAAGTCGCCATTATCTAACTTGAACGATTATGAGAACAAGGCGGCCTCAGTGGCTTCTGCCATTGCCAGTTTACTGTTGTGAGCACTAATGATCTGTGAGATTGTTTTGTTACATTAATAAAGGTTGAAGAAGAAATGTTTAGCTCGGAAGTAAAATGGAAACTGAACCGTAATGTCTCTTAATGAAAGTGCATTTTTTAAAAATTATTTTATTAATTATATCCAGTGCCAAGGGATGCTTGTTTTAAAGCGGATCGATATGATAGATAACATTTCTATGACCAAGCGTCTCTCCATATACAAATTACAACAATTCATGCCTCTCAAAAAGCATTGTGCACGGGACGCATCATTTGTCAGCATGCCACACGTAGAAACAAGCAAATCCGAGGTACAAAATGTCAAAATTTAAACATAGAATTGGTTCGAATACGTCACTTAGACAATATAATTGATTAGTTTACACAGCGTCACTCATGGTACATCATATGTTTTTGGCTTCCTATGTGCACCTGAGCGCGTGCGTGAGGGAAAACCGCCTAATTTGGTAGGCTCGAACAGACAGACTCAAAAATTTCGAATGGATCATCTTGGTTTAAAGGTGTCTAAGTGATGGGAGTGAATACATCAAATTTTCGAGCAAGATATACATATATATATATATATATATATTTTTTTCAATTCGAGCAAGCTTTAATCAGTTGATTTCGTTTTATACACATGAAGTACAGTGTCATATTCCCATAAATTACCGTATCACATTGATGGTAGCACCAACACGCAAAAGATCGTATCCACCTCATAAATCAAAAGGTAGATATACTTTTTCAAATTATAAATGAAGACAAAATGATTGTTTACATGTCGAAACCACACAAAGGGATAAATGGAGTGACCGCCTTCATGCAATTAGGGCTTTGGAACATAGTACACATATGAAAGAGTAGTTGTTCTTGTATCTCCTATAAATAGCCCAACTATAAGATGTATTCAAGTACAAAATGCTCTGTTTGGCTGATGATGAGATATAAGAGACATGAATATTCTCGATTCCGGGGGTCCTGCGGTGCCTCCCCGGGGATTAGTCGGTCGCCGTCGGTTTGAGCGTAAGCTCACCGGCACGGCTGGACACCCCGGTTATCAAAAAAAAAATATTCTCGATTCCGGCTTATGCAAAGATAAACAAAATAAGTGCGTTCATATAATTACACAAGCTGGTTGTTTTTGGTTTGCTTGATTGTAACATTAGTGTTGGATATTTCAACAGCTTTGAAATATTTTGATAGAAGTCATGACTGCCATGAAAGGCATCATTTTGTAACGTCTTATAATAGCTTTGTAATGGTTTTGCAACGTTTGATTTATAGAGAAATCAAGTATCAAACTACTTGTCTTCTTGTAGTTGGATCTCCAAATTTTTGGAATGCTCCAATTCTCACTTGAGCATCCAAATCCAGGTCAATCCTAGCAAAAACATCTCTAAACAAGGTTCTAGCACCATGCTAAATGTGTCCGAAGAAGAAGAGCAAGCAAATGAAGGAGCAGAGCAAATGATGGTTTATAGTGGTCGTCGTTTTAATAATCACAAATTGATTTATAATGGTTTTTCACAGCTCTATCTTTCGTTTGAATATATATAAAATTTCCCTTTCGTCCTCATATCTTTCCTTTCCTTGCTAGGTTATATGCATGTTATTCTTGTTCCTTTTATTATTCTGTGCGGAATAACGAAAAAGGTTTCTTGTATCTTGGAAGGATAGCGGCTAAAGCCAATCGTACCAAGTTTCATACTCCGATGGGGCGGAATTATCCATAAAGACTGTACTCTCATGCCTCAAGCAATTGATCTTATTTTTTCGTCTCCTTAACAATTTTCCAATAATCCTTATTTTTGATGTTATCTAATTTTTTTGGGAGAATTACCAACAAAGTCCTAAACATATTGAATTGTGTCAATTCAATCCTACATTTTTTTTCGCTCATTGAGTGCTAAACGTTTTCATTTGTGCCAATCCAATCCATCCAGCCAATTTTGGCCGAAAATCATTGGTGTGAAAGCCATCCATCCTTCACAGCATGACCACCGGTGACGTGAACAACTGTTAATAGTATTTCTATATTTTCTTTGAATTTTTTACTTTCTTTTCTCTTTTTTTTCTTTCCATTTCTTTTTCCTCCAGTCGATCGTTGAATCTCTGCTACCAACTAGAGGCAAGGGCCAACGACGTCAACCTCGCCAACCTCCGACGAAGCTCACCGTCGCTAGCCACTGGCTAGGGCAAACCTCGCTAGGGGCTAGTGAGGCTCAACCTCACCAAAGCTGAGTGAGGCTCACCCATGCCATTGGCCGACAGGGGCGAGCTTCACGATAGGCCGACGAGTTTGATCTCACCGGCCCTCACCTCTAGCCATTCACTGAGGCCATTGACTGATAAGAGGAAGAAGGAAGAAAAAAGAAAAAAAAGAGAAAGAAAATAAAAAAATTAAAACATTCGAAAAATATATATTATCAAAAATTATTCACATTAGCGTCGGCTGCGCCATATAGGAGTGTTGGTTTCCATGTCAGTGATTTCCCACCAAAATTGATCGAATGAACGAAATTGACACAAACACAAAAATTTATGACTCAATTAGCCAAAAAAAAAAGATTTATCTCTGAATTAGATCAATTGCGATAGTTTTAAGATTTTTTAATTTTTGTAATTTTCCTGATATTTTTTCAACAATTACAAAATCAACTCTAATGTAGTCACTCCTCATAATGCTCTTGAGTAAGCGTTAGGCCAATTTCATTTATTTCGAGTTTAATACCCAAAATAACATTAACTTCTTCCAATCCTTTTATGAAATATTTAATAGTCAAAAAACATATCGATTCATTCGCAACATCAATACGTCTACCAATACTTTTACTGTACTCTCGGTAAAGAAAGTTCTGTTCTTTCTGCAACTTAAAAAGGGAAAATCTTTTCTTGATAGTGACAACAAAACAACAATTCACTCCATAGCTACCGGCAAGAGAACATATTGCGATTGAGGTGGGATTCTCATATCCTTAGGCTTCAAAATCAACAAAGCTTTGGACGCTCACTTCCCCTATTGCAATTCTTTAAGAGAAACGTGAATCAACAAATTCAGTTTGTATCATCTTCAGCACCAGAGGTCTCATCAGCAAAGATACAAATGTGGACCTCACTAACATCAACCACAAGATCAAAAGAAAATAGAGAAGAAATAACTTCAGCAACCAGCATCAATTCAAGCTCATATTTTGGGTAATTTTATATTTCCCTACACAGTATGAAACCCGAAACATTCAGTAGAATATGTAGGACACTTCAAGATTTCATCTATTATACAGATTTATAGAAGTAAGAGGGAAATTGTTTTACTCTTTAAAGACTCAAAACAAAACACAAAAAATACCAATAATAGAAATAGAGGATGGTCGGGAAAAACGTAAAAGATGAAGCCTAGCACATCTCATAATACCGAGAAGTATTAAGATGAACCATATGGTAGTCCAACTATGTAGGTGAAACAAAAGAAATTACTAAAACCGAAGTAAGAAACTTTCAATGCGTCACCTTGTTTCCAACTCAAATGGATTTGAACTGTTGAAGTTGTTGCTGTCCCACATCGTTTGATAATGGGTCCTATATGCTCTTTATATTCATATAATCTCCATTTACCTATCAGTTTAAGCTTTTAGGTTGGACTTGTTAACATGCTATCAAAACTAGTATTATCCCTTTCGTGATTGTGCCTCCACCCTTCATTAATCAAATTCCACGTGCCGCTCGTAATCTAGCTAGCAGGTGAGTGGGGATGTTGAAGTTGTTATTGTCTCACCACTCTGATAATGGGCTCTATATGCTCTTTATATACATGTGATCTCCCTCCACCTATCATGTTGAACTTTCTAATATGAACAATGGGTGAAAGCCTTGCACTCGACATAGGGGCTGATCGTGGTTGGGATGAGATGTTGACGGCAATAGCACAATTCAATCTACCCGCGAAAGACCACAAGCAAGGACCAACTATGAGGACGATGTATGATGCTTCGAACTCGTCTTAATGGCCAACACCTTTGCGAATAGATGGAATCTTCTAAACGAGACGAGCGCAATCCTACTATCCCCGCATTAGCCTCTTTGAATTTCACAAGACAATGTCAGTATTCCTTCTATCAGACAAATCATCGAGCATCTTCCGAGCAATATTTTTAACCCAGTTACTGTGCAGAGAATCAAAGTGGCCACCACGAACTCCATTCAGCAAGCCCTCAAAATCTGTCACCCACACACCTTGGCGTAGCCTCACACAGATGTGGATGCCCAGGCTCACCGCATCACTTCTTGAGCTACTATGTCATCGAATCGCGTTGGGACTCGCAACCTTAAGCACCCTAGGGAATTATCCATAAGATTGTTGGAATAATTTGTTTACATACTCAAAAGTCTCAAATGGATCATCTTGGTTTCAGGGTGTCAAAGTTTTGGAAGTTGAAACATCAAACTTTTGAGCAAATTTTAATATACTTTTTGCAAATTATAAATGAAGACAAAATACTTGTTTACATGTTGAAACCATGAAAGGGATAAATGGAGCCACCGCCTTGATGTACTACCTTTTGTTATGAAAAGGAAATTGGCCAGTTCCTGGGTAGATCCTAGAATCGACCCTGAAACCTGTAACAGAGTAAGTCCGAGTTACATGGTATGCAAGATAGGTTTCAAGTTCTAAAAAAAAAAAAATTTATTTTGACATGGTAAGTTTTAGATTCTAGATGGAACTTACGAATCGAGACGAAACCTAAAACTACTCCCCTTCTAAGTCATATCCCTCCATTTTTAAGGAAAGAAAAAAAAAAAAATAAAAGGATAGTCTTTAAATGGTGTTGTCTCTTGATATAGAAAGTATTTCGAATAGCAAGTGTCAAATCCTAATCCATTTCTTCCATAGGAGGAAGCAATCTCAACGTCCATTTAAAGGGTCAACCAGCAGCATTTTCTACACCCAAAGTATTCTTTCCTTGCGTTCCTCTTCCAAAACCCGATCAGCATCTTCGTCTTCCTTCAAAATTAAAAAAAAGCTCAACAATATGAAGGCTCCAATGCTCTTGCTACTCCTCTTGTTCACTCAACTTCTTCTCATCACCATCCTCCCATTCGCAGCGCCGACCTCATAGACGACACGTGCAAGAAGACGCCATATGCCGACTTCTGTGTCTCGGCTCTCAGTCACGATAGCCGGAGCTCCACTGCGGACACCCCAAAGCTAGGCCTAATCATGGTCGACAAGGTCGAAGCGAACGCCAAGTTAACGCTGACCAAAATCGAGGACTTGATCCGAAATCCCCTGACCCAGTGATGAAGAAAGCGTTGACCACTTGCAAGGAGTTGTACCAAGTCATCATAAGCTTTAACGTGCCCCCGAGCAAGGAAAGTTGATAGGAGGCGACTACAAGTTCGCCGTGGAGTACATGACGGACACGGCAAATCAAGCATCCAATGCGAAGCGGACTTTAGAGGCAAGTCGCCATTATCAGACTCGAACGATTATGAGAACAAGGCGGCCTCAGTGGCTTCCGCCATTGCCAGTTTATTGCTGTGATCACTGATGATCAATGAGATGGTTTGTTAGGTTATAAAGGCTGAAGAAGAAATGTTAGCTCGGAAAACAGACTGAAAATTGAAAACCAAATGTTTCTTAATGAGAGTGCAGTTTTAGTTTGATAATATTCTATGAATCGTATCCAATACCAAAGCATGCTCATCATTTAAAGCTGATGATATGATAGATAAACATTTCCATGGCCAAGCGGTCCTCTCATTAGCTAATAAATACACGCGCAGACAAATTACAACAATTCACCTCGCCAAAAAGTGTTGTCCAAGGGATGCATCATGTGTCGTCATGACCCATGAGAAACAAGCAAATCTGAGGTACGAATTTCAAATTGGTTTGAATATATGTCACTTAGACAATGTAATTGATTAGTTTACACCGCCTCAATCATGATACATCACATGTTTTACTTTCCTGTGTGCACCTGACGCGTGCTGTGAGGGAAAAACTGTATAACTCGGTAGGCTCGAATAGACATACTAAAACGTTTCAATGGATCATCTTGAAATAAGAGAAAAACATTCAAACTTTTGCGCAAGCTTTAAGCTGTCGATTTCGTTATGTACTTTGGCAAATTAAAAATGAAGACAAACCAATTGCTTCCATGTCGAAGCCACACGAGGGACAAATGGAGCGCCGCTCCATGAAATTAGGGCTTTGGAACGTGGTAAATACGTGAAAGAGTAGTTGTTCTTGTATCTCCGTAATAGCCCGACCATAAGACGTTTTCAAGTACAAAATGTCTGTTTGGTGATGATGAGAAAAAAGAGACATGAATCCTCTCGATACGAGTTACGCAAAGATAAACAAAATAGTGGGTTTATATAAATAGCAGCTGGTCTCTTTGGGTTGCTTGATTGAACATTACTATTGGATATTCAATTTAAAAAATTTGATAGAAGTTATCACCGCCACGAAAGTCATCATTTGTAACGGTTTATAACGGCTTTTTAAGGGTTTTGAAAATTTTATTTATTTCTCTAACCCTCATTATTTTATAACGGTTAACTTTAAAAAATTACAAATTGATTTATGACGGTTTCTTGGCAGATCTCTCTTTTGTTTGAATATAAAATGAACTCAAATCACAATACAAAAGTAATTATGATTTAAAAGAGAATTCCTTTCCTATCATATCTTTCGTTTACTTGAATGAGTTAAACAACCAACGTTGTTCCCATTAACAGTCATAGTCTTTGCGGAATAAAAAAGAAGGTTTGTGCATATGAAGGATAGTAGCTAGGCATGTTCACTAAGTTTCATAATCGCGAGATGGAGCATCCTCTTAAGGATCAGTTCTTGCATGTCTAGATATTGATGTATTTATCATCTTCTTCAAAGATTTTGACAATTCTTATTTTCCTATTATCATTATTTTTGAGAATTATAAATCAACAACAAGTGTAGCTTATCAAGACACGGACTCAAATAATCGCCAAAAGGAAACCTCAAGAGCTAATATTTATGTAGGGCACTCACTTTGATTTTTGCTTTACATAAGTGCCATGTCGAGAAATTCCAACCACCTAATACATGTCATTTATTTTTAATTTCAGCAATTACACAGCAATTTAAAAAAAAAAAAGCCACAATGGCGTCCACAGGACTTTTAAACTAAAATTAAGTAATTTTTTGAAAATTAAAATTAAATAAAAAAAAGCTAAAATTAAAGATTAAAAATGAACAAAAAACCATAATGGGTCGTTGCAGCGGCCAAGGGCTTGGATAGCCCTTGCAACAAATATTGCCCACCCACCATCGCTAGCAATGGCTAGCCACGGCTGACGAGGCCTCGGCGAGGTCACTAGGGCCTAGCGGACCCACCTCATCCATCCCCCACCATCACCAAACATTGCTGGCAAGGTGGGGGGGCGAAATGAGGGCTATGGAAGCCCCTCCTGCCGCAAACTTCTTTTTATTTTATTTATCTATTTTTATCTTATATTTTTGTTTTTAACTAAATTTTAATCATTATGTGTGCGAATTTTCTTCTATTATCCTTAGCTTTTTTTTTCTGTTTTGCCTGAATGAGATCCTTCGATCGGCTATGTAGATGCCATGTAAGTATCCAGCAAAGATCACATAGTTATACTTAAGTGAGTCGAAAAAATACCGACATCAAAGTGAGCGTTGTACATAAATATTGGCAAACTAAATCTAAGCATACCTTCCAATCAAGACACAGTATTCTCTATTTGTCATTAATTGGGTATTTTATTATTGTCATAAGGATTATACTCATTGGGAGACATGAAGTAATCGATTACTTTTTAATAGCCTATCCTCATTAATGCTCTTGAATTAGCATTAGGCCCACTATCATTTGTTTTGATTTTAACACCCAAAATAACATGAGCTTCTCCCACAGTTCCAATCATAAAATATCTATCGGTAAAAAAATATATTGTTTCATTGCAACATACGATACATTACCAAATAATATTTACATATACTCTCAGTAAAGAAAAATCTTAGATTTTTCTACACTTTTAAAGAAAAAAAAATCATTCCCTGATATTAACCACAAAACACCATTCACTCCATAGTACCCAACAAAGAGATCACATTGCGATAGAGCGCGTGAACTTGTGGATTGTGGAACACGCTACGGGTGCTCTAACCTGCATGGAGCTGCTACGTATAGATTACATTATAAAGGAGTTTTTCATCTTTGTTCAGGTTATGGGCATCCATTGACGGGCGAGAGCGGTGTTGCAACTTGTCCTGATTGTGTCAGTCGAGACAAAAACAC
The DNA here is from genome assembly GCA_019149425.1 of Psidium friedrichsthalianum. Taxonomy (NCBI): domain Eukaryota; kingdom Viridiplantae; phylum Streptophyta; class Magnoliopsida; order Myrtales; family Myrtaceae; genus Psidium; species Psidium friedrichsthalianum. Next base: position 34,318 of record JAGVVM010004056.1, read on the forward strand.
AAAACTCCGTATTACAAAAACGGTTGTCCCTGTATTTTTCATTAACCAATCGGATATATTTAATAGAAGGAATTCGACGTTGAGCCATTAAACGAGTTTGATAACTTAATCTTATTTTTGCAAGTTTTTAGTGACTCAATTACATTTTCAGGATAATTTTTAGTACTTTCAGGAGTAAGTATTTTAAGAAAAATGATGAGTTACGCATCTTCATAGAGATTTTTTTGCAATGGTAACCGTCCACGGTTCAATGTCCATTATTTGACATCATATGAATATCAGTAAATTCCTTATGTCCAGTCTCACGAACGAAATCTCCTTTATAAGAACTATCTGTTCTCAATAAATCACATACTATGTCGAGTAGAGAGGATAAGATTTGGCTAGATACTACAATATACCCAGTTTATGACAGCTGTGAATGTTTATCTACTACAAAGAATGTAATTTCTTCTTTTTTCCTCCAAACAAAAAAAAAAATAACAGATCCTATGGAATTAACTTACCAAAAAAAGATGCATATTGACGAGTGAATATGGAACCAGTATACAGGAATTGATAAAAACGGTCCAGAAGGAATTGTGTTTCCGTCCAAGTGCTGTAAGACCGGTCGGTTCCAATTCCAATATTTTAGGAAACCGGGCTATCGGGACCGTAAAACAAGAATGCAGGAACCTTACAAAAACCACGAATCGGTGACGTCCCATTGGTTCCTCTCCTATGGGTCCGGCCTTTTGCCTTTTCAAAACACACTATTGATGACAAGTGATGTGCAATTTTAAATCGGGAATGAAAAACTGTTTCTAGGGTCGCTAATGTAACCATTCTGTCCAGAAAATGATTTATGGAAAGAACTAGAGTGTTCCTATTTCTGGCAGAAACAAAAAATTTTGTTTCTGTTTGGGGACACAAAATCTATTTTTGGAACAGATTTTTGTTTCAGAAAGAAATAGAAAAAAAGAGTTCACGTTCGCCAACGAGTTTCTGCTTCCCAACCTATTCTAGAATAGGTTTGGAAACAGACACCAGAGAAATAGAAAACGCGTGAACTGCGCGCCCTTAAACTGTTCTGGCTTGCATTGAAATTCTTTGTGTTTTGCATTTAATATAATCCTGTATGGGTCCAGCAAGATATATGCGGAGACCGATGCGAAAATACGGGGATAATTCATGCGGTTATAGAGGCATAAATTTTTCAGCACAACAACAACCGACCTACGATAACCCCCAAGGGGCGAACCTCTCAAAGTAGAGACCATCTTTAATTTTATTGATAAAATCTTAAGGTTTGTATAATCTATGTTACTTTTGTAACGTTCCTTTTCAATATTTGACATTCCTGAACTGCCCTGTGCTAAGAACGACATCTACATTTTATGGCACATTTTAATTTGTCCGGCCTTTACGACGAATGTTTTCTCAGTGCGTTGTCCATAATAGAAAAGTAAAGTTTTAATTTTACGTCAGTTTCAAAATCCCATAGAGTCAGCTGTTAGCTTATGTAACAAAAAGGAAATGGCCGGTTCATGGTTCCAGTTCCCGCTGTAGTATTTGGAACCGACCCTGAAACTCTGTCGAAACGGCATATTCGAGTTCCACAGAATGCAACGATGCGGTTTCCGAGTTCAAAAAAAACACAAATAAGACACAAGTCCCGACCAAGGACGTCTCAGATTATAGGAAAAACCTGAATGGAATCTAAACAACAGTTCGCCTATACATTATACTCCTTATTATTAAGGAAAGAACACAAACGACATAGTCTTTAAATGGTGTGTGGTACAGTAGTACATGGCTAAATGAGATCTGGCGCTTGATACATAGAAAGTATCTTCTGAACACGCATATGTCAAATCCCCTAATCTATTTCATCTCCACAGGAGGACGCAATTCAACACTACGATTTAAAGGACGGCTAGCACGCCATTTTCTGCACCACAAAGTATTACTCCCTCAAAAACCTGACAGCATCATCGTCTCCTTCCGAAAACCAGCTCCAACAATATGAAGACTTCCTATACGTCCTCTGACACTTCTCTAGCTCAACTTCAACTGTCTCATTATCTCTTTCCACGTCTGCCGACCTCGTCGCCAACAACGCTGCAAGGAAGACGCCGTACGACTCAAGTCTAAGCTCTCAAGTCCGAACCCCGGAGCTCCACGGGAACCCCAAAGCCAGGCCTAATATCGCTGGCTATCGACCAAGGTCAAATGCGAACAATGCCAAGTCAACTATGACAAAATCAACGCGAACTTGCCCTAGCAAATCCCCGAACACAGTGGACGAAGCCAGAGCTGACCTCTTGCAAGGGGACGACGCCAAACTTTGTCATTAAGCGACTGGGGCTCGCCCATGTCAAGGAAATTTTGAACAAGCGGCGACACGTTCGCCCCTGTGGACAACAGACGGAGAGGCGGCAAGTGATGGCATCGAGGCCGAAGAGGGCTGTAGGTAATTCGCCGTTACGAACTCAAACGACTTATTGAGAACAAGGCGGCTATGTGGCTTCTGCCACCTGTCCGTTCACTGCCATGTGAGCCACTGATGATCGTGAGATGTTTAGACTAATCCAGCGACGCTCGCAATTAATGAAATGTGCCTCAGAAGCAAAATGAAAAAAACCTGAACAAAATGTCCTCCCTAATGAAAGTCGAAGATTTTGTTTATAACCATCAGAACTTTGTCATCACTAAAGTAAGTGATTTCAAGTACGATACGATAGAGAAACATTACCATGATAATCTAATTTAATCTTTTTATATTATACGATACTATATATATAATTAGACCTATAT